>JAULBU010043584.1:0-33906 GCA_032358235.1 Odonthalia washingtoniensis | reverse complement strand
AAAGTCTATAAATAGGGCAACAATAGATTGTTGACCAAAATAAACAAAACAGTTACCTTTTCCATCATACTTTCAAAATTTGTTGGCAATTTTGATAAACGAAATTATTTCGAGGAGGGTCTAAATTTAAGAAATTGCCCAGAAATATTTTTGCATTCCCGAAATTTTGTGTCACCAATTTTGGAGTCCAAAACAATTTTGATAATAGTCAAAACAATTTTGAGGACAGTCAAAATAGTTTCGACAGTCGAAATTTACACGATTAAGTTTCCAGTCTGCATTCTTCAAGGATATGAATTATATTAAACGTAGTGAATTAACAACTCTGCTACAACTAGCAGAAGAGTTTTGTTTTACCATGTCCACTCTACGATTTAGATGTCTTGATGCATCTTGTTCATTTTCATGCACTACCGCGAATGGGTTGGACACGCATGTTTCGATGAGCCATGTTGCAGTGGAGCAAAATAATGGACGCAGGAATAAACGCCGTCGTTTGGTGCTACCCCCATCCCACCAAGTGGGTGGATATGGTGATAGACTTCCAGTTGATCTCATAACTGATCAATTAAACTACGAAGACGCTGAAGAAGACGGTCACTACATATCTACACTTGAATCAACCATACCTGCAGATCTGCGAGAAATACCACCAATTATGGAAGGTGCTAAGAATATTGAACAAAATGTGGAGATGAATGCTATAGTGGAAGAGGTATTCTCTCTTAGTCAAACGGTAGGAGTCAATGCCTGTAATCATATATTATCACTCTTTACGAGAAATAGTGAAAAGTGGAACAGTTTATTAAGTTGTATAAGAATATAGATGAGATTCGTGAATTTTTTAAACGCCGAAAGAAAAATGAGCTATTGAAGAAGGGGTTCAATGTAGAAACACAGTTGTCCGCAAAAGGAATTAATTACGAAGTGTATTGGAGGGATCCCATCAATGTTTTGCGGTGTCAAATTCGAAGTGTTCGGAGAGACGAAATGTACACGAAAGCCCCTGACACAGTCACAATTCTCAGTCACCCTATCAACTCAGATCTAGTTGTGAAAGCGGCAGCAACAGCTAAAGAAATAATCAAGATGTTGGAGGAAAGAAATGGTTCATGGCGTAGGTTTTCTATAGATGGAGAACAATCCTTCATCTCCATGATGCATATATACAGCGATAAGTCACAGACATTACTGAAGGTATCATCCTTAAAATTCTATCCACTTTATTTAACTCTTTTCAATTTCAAAAAAGAGTAGAGACGAAGAATTATTTCATCTGGAGACTCAATAATTGGTTATCTTCTAGTAGAGTTCACACAGTCGGACCTAATTCGAAAAAGGAAGTAAAAAAATAGACAGGCAAGATATTCTACTAGCGTTACGCAAGAGTATTGAATATATAATCAAGCCAGTAATGAAAGTGGGTATGGAAGGGGAATTGTTTGAGACAGCAGATTTGTAAAGGTTCTAGTCACTTCATGCTCTCATCGTATCTGGCGGACTTACCTGAAGCAGAATATATGCTAAGTATAAACCGAAACACAAAAACAAATTCTCCATGCTACAGGTGTTTAGTTGGGAAAGAGAGTATGAGTTGTGTTACGGAAGTATCCGAAAGGTCTCTTGTTTTCGCTATTCAAATACTAGAACGTATGAATAGCGGAAATGAAGATGATTCCAACGAGTTTAAACTTCTTTCCATTATACCAGTACCACCTGTGATTTCTAATTTTTCATTTGTTGGTATACATCCATCGGTTTACATATATGCAATCTTCAGATTTGAACCAATGCATAACTTCTCCCTCGGTATCTCCAAGTTGTTGAAAGAGTGTCTTGTATCGTACCTCAAAGACGACAAGAAGTTAAGTAAGTCAATAACTACGATTTATGGAGAAGGGCGGATTATATATTTGTTTAAGAAGCATATTCTTTCTTTTCTTAATTTGATGATACTCTTCGATTCTCTTCTTCTTCGCTGCAGTACCACTGTACTTCTTCCATGATCCGCGACTTTTACGTTCCGTATCGCGCTTTTGTGGTGACTCCAACTTATATCGAACGTCACTGATAATTGTTACACTGTTTGTTCCTCCATTTCCGCAACACTTGAGGAGAACTTCGGGGGTTAAGTTCAATGCATAATACTCGCATGGATCATAGATCACTTGTAATCAGCAATCAACGCATACCACATGATTAACGGCATGTTCTTCTTTCTTGGAGTCATCATTAATCAAATACATCTTGAGCTCAACCAGGAAGACCCCGCGCCTCTGCTTGTTCGACCAGAGTAAATACGGCTCCAAACCATTCTGAACGCGGGACAAGTTGTGAGCAGGAAAGGCTTTCTGTAACCACTTGCTTTCCTGACCCAATTTCCTTCGAAAATAGGACCTTGGTATATTTCACGAACAGCCTGAACAGATTCAAATTGATAAATACAATTTATTAACGATGCACGTAAATACTCATCTTACTTACATGTACAAAACACTCTCTTATTACGATCATAAACACCTGATTCAAATACAACGACGGATCTACGACCTGGACTGTCGAACTAACATACAGTAGACAATCATACCCACACTACCTACACACAACGTCTAGGATCCAGCTCACTATATAGTAACCTAAAATTCTCAACACTTGCGCGCCACCCACGACACTTGTACCCTTCAGATAATGTCTTCCAACTTCAAGCCACTCCACCTTTATCCGATATCTACTGTCTGATTCGTAAGTGGAATTCTTCTCCTCATAAGAATCCCATTCGCGTCTTTCCTTCTCCTTCTCCACGCACTCAGACTTTACAGCATGGGTACCATGGACGACGCTAATTCATATCTGCTACGATTCAGGCTCCAGCCTAAATACTGCCACTATACAACCAGCAGGAATATCTCTAGCGCCACGTAGCACACGGAACTAACTTCAAGCTAATTACCGTTACGCCTTGCTCTAGTACCCTGGATTCGTGTTCTAGCATTCTCCGCTTTATAAGAACGCCATTTGCAACTCCCCCTTTCCACTCCTTCTCTTTTTCACTACTACTTAGTGTTTACTATTATTATTATTAATAAAATAGTTCCCGGCAAGATGTTGTCATCTTAGTCACCTAGTACACTCATTCATACCATGAGACTGCCATCTGTTCAGCATTCCCCTTTCATCGCCCGTTACGCCTCCCCTTTACCAGATCCACAACAACCATGGCGCGTGCCAGACTACACCAGTTCTACGTCAAGCTGACATACACCATTTCTACGTCGACCTAACACACATCATTTCTATGTCGATCTGACATCCAACATTTCTACGTCGACCTGAGATACACCTACCCAATCCTACACTCTACCTTACATGTGGTGTAGGACCTAACCCAAGTGTTGATTGCTATCACTTTGTTCCACGTCGGTTTACTGTTCTACGTACACTTCGGCATGGACCTTGTATCACCATGAACTTATTCGGATACTTCCTGCAATATCCCTCAACGAAATCGAGGAATACAGTTTTCATACGCTCAGTTACGTGCAACCTGTAAAACCCACCTTCCTTAATCACCATTGAATTGATAATAGCAACCTTTTTCATATCATGCACAGAATGTACCATCAATTTTGAACTATCGAGGGTATGAAGTTGAAAACGCCAAAATGTGGAGAGACCGCCCTTGCTCTTATCTGAAACCATGAACTGGCCTTTCCATTCTCATCCTTGGTGAAAGCCACACGGCGGACAATATACTCCTTCTTGTCTACTATACAGCAGTTATTCTTGGCAACTTGATCATGACAAAATCCTAACTCGGCAATCCCAGTTCCACTGTAGCTTTTACCGGAACGAGCAGTGAGAAAAGTCAACAACGGTTGGATAGGCGACTGGATCCAGGTATACTTGACCATATCTTGTGTCTTAAGTTCGGTAACGGTTCCATTATGTTTCACGAACAATGCTCTTGATTCGTAATAGACTTCGGGTTCGAAGCTGGTCGCCATTTGGATGCCAACTTTGTCTGGTCCTCGGGGTCGAAACCGCTTGTTCGATTTCCGAAAACTGAAGGGGATGCGGTAGATGATTAAACAATTTTGAAGAATGTATGAAAATGTTGCCGACTATTTGTTTGATCCTCCAGACCGAAGCCTCGAGATTGATTTCCGAAAACAAGAGGTGCGTCCACGGCGGGAATAGTTTTCGTATAGTTATGTTCCCAACTTTTATCTGGTCCTCAGGGTCGTAACCGCATGTACGATTTCCAAAGATAAAAGTGGTTCTTGTAGTTGATTATTGTAGTTGATCTGAAGAGAGAAGAGTGAAAAGGACCTTCAAGGACAGTGGTCAGTGTTTGAAAAACCTCAAATGACATTTGATTAAATCATTGTTCTGGTTTACAATTACAGAATAAAACATTGTTCTATTTTACCATTACAGTTATGCGTAAAATTTAAATCTTGAATAAATATTATTATTATCAAATTTTGATAAAAAAAAATTAAATAAAATTTACAGTACTGGTGAACAATAAATTTTATTGTTCACCAGTACTGTAAATTATTTGAAGTTTAAGTAACAGGTCAGGGAAAATAATATCGTCGTCCAGATTCTCGTCTCATCAAACATCTTTTTTTGTACAGCTACACCTTCAACAAAAACTCAAACACCTAAACAAAGAGGAAGCTCTTTTCGAAACCTCCGAACAGAATACTACCCGAGCTGTCTCAGATTAAGCTTTTCGTCAAGGTCATATCGAGGCTATCAATATCAGCTATTCGCTTACTATTACCCTCATCCTCACGACATAGACTCTCTAAAGCCATGAATCAATAGAAACGGAGTTCGGGATTTGATCTGATATTTCTAAGACGCAGTAAGGATGCTGAGATGATTTCTACGCCCCCTTCAATCCTGGCAATGAACTGGTTGGCCTCTATTTCATTCGTAAGGTTTCTAATTGTGAGCGCAACTCGTAACTGAATATGCTCATTATCCCGGGACGCTTTCATGCCATTCAAAACTTTTCGAAGCTGCCCTGGCACGCAATGCGTCGTTTTTGATGCGTACATCCGAAGTCAACATTTTCAATAGGGGGTTTAAGGTGCACTCTTCAGCAAATGTTTTTCCAGGAATCCGGTGAAAACTTTTTTTGCTTACAGTTTGATGAACTGTATTGAAGTTGTGGGTAAATCAGATTCCGTAAGTGTGGGAAAGATACCACACGCCGTGAACGAAAAAGAAGGAAAAATGTAAAACACGTGTATGTGTTTAACATAAAATAATGTGGGTTCGGAGTCCGCCATCGTCCGTCTGAGGCTTTTGACAAAACATGTTTGTAAAATAATTTTTATTATTTAATCTCTTTTCGGGCGTCATCTTCGTTTCAAGTCTTTTGACATGCTCAACAAAACTAATAGTGGCGCGCCTGATACAGGCCATGCGAGCGGTACTGCGGTACCAAACCAAGATGACGGTCACGTTTCAAGGAAAGCGAACGTGGCTACCAAAGCAATACGTTCAACAAGTAACTTCAACGAAGGCGATTACTCTGCGACGTCTCACAGAACTGCGATAAACGCGACGAATATAGTTATCGCAACTACAACGAATCCAACTATATGTAATACAAATGCAACGAATACATGTCTAACAAATCTTAAATTAATAATCCCTCAAGAACAAATACATGTATAACAAATCAGACAATTAGAAAACCCACAATACCGAATACTGGTATGACATATCCCACATTACCAAATAATGGTATGACAAATACCAAATTACCATATACTGGTATGAGAAATCCCACATTACCAGACACCGGTATGAAAAATCCCACATTACCTATAACAAATCCCCTAACACCCTCTAACACTTGTTCTTTCACTATGAACACCGAGACAGCTGCACCTTCTGTAAATGTACTATCTTCAACTGTCATCACAGCTCGTCGAGGTAGGAAGACCGTGTTTTCCTGCGATGATGACAAGTGTCTTTTGCGAGAAGTATATTCAGCTGGTGCGCACGTTGCACGATACCGGACGGAAAATTTTTGAAAAAGTAGCGCAGGCACTCAACAGGAGAAATAACTTACCGACGTCCATGAATTGGAAGAAAGTGCAGGATAGATATGAATTACTATAAAAGCAATTCAACAGTTTAGATAATATAAATCGTATGATGTCTGGCGTATGGGTGATGTTACAGAATGTGATGAGCTACTTTCAATGATGCGTCAGGCTAAATGAGAGAGATCTAGCAGAACGTGTGGAAAGGGACGCACTTTCTAACAGGAAGGAACAAAAACTGGTTGCAGGGGAAACTGCATTAATGATGGGAATGGAGCGAATAGATAGTAGAAGTCAGGTCGTTAATATGAACACAGTTCACACACAAAACAATCAAACTAACTCTGGGGCTGTCATAAGTACTAGTGACGGCCCTGCCTCTCCATGATATCAACGAGAATAGGCCATTGAGCGGCAATGAGTGCAAAAACGGCTATAATTCGTCGACATCGACGTGATGAGATGGAGTGTCAATGACTGGAGTTTCTTTGTCTATGATGACAATGAGTCTTGATTGGAGCTGATGCAACAGTGGTGGGTTATTTTCTGTAAACTTTCCGAACTTCACATCACCGACAAAATGACATCGGAAACTGACACCATCCTCTATTGTGAATGCTTTATTTTGAAATTGAAAAGCGACCAAGCTCCAGAGAACTACTACAACATTCATTTGTTATGATAAAATTTTGAGTACTGATTTGAATGTTTTTGCAGTTATCCAAAAATAATTTGGGTGATTTCGAAACATGAGGCTCGAAATGCCGAAATGTTTTGAGACAAAAATAAAAACTTTTCGATTTTAATCAAAACACCAGAAAACCAAAAACAATAATATGTAGTGCACTTTTTAGTCGTTTTACATCATACCATAATACTTCTGTAATAGTGTAGTAATTCATAAAATTTTCGAAAATAAAACAAAAAAACTCGACACTAGTGGATTATGGGAGAACGATAATCGGTAAGAAATGACTGTGTGGTGCAAAAAGCAGTACACGTTTTTAATGTATGGTACTAGAAAAACTAAAACTCATGTCATATGATTAAATCTAATGCTATTTTCGGAAAATAGCGATTACCGAAAAAACAGAATAGTATGATGGTTATTGAAGTACCAATCGGAGCGAAGTAAAAAATGAAAAAAACTACAATTTAGGATTATTACACGGATACTTCGAAGGTCAGTTTTTTTTTCACAACTGCGAACAGAAAATACCCTTTCCACCAACGCGCACGAACTACATGAACTAAAGGGAATACAAACATGAATACTGCACCGAACGACATCAGTAGAAGCGCATCACAGCCGAACTCTCCCTCCATACTTCCAAATGGTGCAGCCTCCACTGTACCAACTTCAACTCTACAAGCGCAGGAGAACCAGTAAGTACTGAACAAGCTATAATTGTCGCTACTAGCAGGTGACAGTACTACTACTAACGATACGTCTTCGAGTAGGCGAAGACGTATGCGTTTTTCCACATCACTGGACAGTTTATTAGTACAAGCGATCACTATCACTGGGACACACATCGCTAGACACGGTACGATGAAAAAGTTTTTCGAGAAAGTACTCGAAGAATATATGAAATGTGTCCCGTCCTCCTCTTTAACGGATTCAGTTAAACCGTCGTGGGAAACCCTCAGTGATAGATTCCAAAAATCAATTTCGGACAGAAAAGTCATAGTAAGACGAGATTTATCCTTATCAGGAATCACCGAAGTTATCGGTGAACGTGAATTAATAATTGATGACCTCATCCACAAAATGGATGAGGAAAATGAGTTGGTAAGGATGGAGAGGGAGGACGGACTGAAATTGAAAGACGTCTCACAGAAGCTGGGGAGCAAATACATTCATTGGCTACAAGTAGCAGTGGTAGTAGCACAACGCGTAACGTGGGGGAGTCAATTCCGTCATCTAGGCGGACAAACAGGCGCATTATGGGTGATGACTCCGACAATGATGATAGGGATATGCTTAATCGTTCTATTTATGATAGGTCAGAATTTCAAGCACGGTAAATAAAATTACGAGAAGAACAATTAATGTTCGAGCAGCTGAAAGAACAGAATGTCGAGGAACGTATGCGGAGAGAGGAGGCCACTGTGAAAAGACATCGAATGAAATAAGAGGAAAAAGAGCGTGAACTACGACTGAAAAACGATGCTATTGTATCTAGGAAATTAGACTTGGAGGAGAGACGTATTTTATTGGAGGAAAGAAAACAGGAGATGGAACGTGAGGAGAGGCGAGCAGCAATAATAGAACGTAAACAAACGGCTCGTGTTTTTGCGGAAATGGAGGGGAAAAGCAATAAACCGTCTATGGATAGAAATTAAGGTATTCATTTAAAGTTGGTGGTGAGCACTTGAAGAAGTTTTGCGTTTGAAATCCATGTTGTAAACAAATTTTCACATTCCATAAAAGCACCGCACCTTTATACATCAAAGCAATTGGTGCTTTCCTTACTTTTAGCATTCGTTAATAATCTTGGCTGCTCCACATCTTCTTTAAATCTTTATACGGCCATTCTAGAGCAGTGCGGGCACTGTTCATAGCGTGATTATGAGCTACTTGTTATGGTTTTGCTCATGCACGGCTGTACCCAACTTGAAACCAGGGTCGTAACATATACGCTTTATCAGCGTATATGTAAAATTGGTTCATATTTATGTCAAGTGATTGTCCTAATACAGCGTCAATATTTCTATCTCTATATAGTGTGACGTCGTGACGCTTGCCAACCTCCGGTCCATACATGTGAAATATCAACCCATCTGGTGTTCCTATTGTCTGGTAAACAAGACAGTGAAATAGTTTATGACCGGAGTAAGCAGCACGTTGTAACACATTTGGGCCACCTGGACGTTGCATTTGTATCTTTGTCCCATCCATGAACCCCACACATCGGTCTAGTGGGGCTCCATTAGAGTGGATTGCGATGGCGTATGTTTCGGCTATATAATTCATTAGGTCAGTTATAAACGTTTCTATTATATGAGCGTGTTCCCCTATATAACCTTAACCATGTTTTTCAAATCACTTTGCACATATTTTAGTTTCCTATAATAATGATACACTACAATTGGATCCAGTTCTAATTCCCATGCAAGCATTAGAAATATCCTTCATTTTGTAATGCGCCGTTTCACTTTCCCTTCTGTGTAGTCTGTTTGCCTCATAAAGTTTATGTTGGCTGTTGGCGTATCTCTGCCAATTTGATGTTACGTCAGATTGGGTTGCGTCAGAATTATATATAAAAAAAAGGGGGAAACAGATGTGCAATTTTTTATATTTTTCAAAAAATGCACATTTTGTTCCCTTTTTCTTCGGTTACCGGACTTTTAAAATCATGCATTTACAAATTTTATGTAAAGATAATCGTTACCCCATAATCCAAATCACTATTTTACTGTCGCTACTTCATTGGTAATTTTTGCATTACATTTTCTTTTTTGCTACCGATTTCTGAACGATTATCGTTCTTCCATAATGCACTAATGTTGGATGTGAAAATTACTAATCGTGCTTACAGTAATACAATTTAATTGTATTCCTGTAAGCAAGATTTCAAAATTCACAAAATTTCAAATTCCTTTTCAAAATTTCATTTCAAAACTATAATGCAAGTTATGTTTTTAGCGGTTTGAAATTTGAAATTCAAATTCAAAATTTCAACCAAACATTCAAGAAGTTGGCATTTTGGACAAATGCCAAGACTCGTTTCCCAGATTGTAGTACCATCTTCAGAGAGAATTTCTACTTAGTGTAGACCGAGTTTTAATCATCCATTGATTCAGTTGTTGTGAGATCCTTGCAGTCCATACATAACTCGGAATGGAGGACAACACTAGCTGAGAACACCCCATCGATCAATTATGGGATTAAGTGTTAGGTACGGGATAATCAGATGTTAATAAAATTACTCGGGTGAATAAGAGACCTTATGTATCTCAAGACGGATAAATTGATGCACCGATAGAGGGTAACACCAACCAATCACGCGATCAACTAACTACAACTTCCTTGAAACGAGGCCACCGAAAATCAAACAGAAGCGCGGACTATTCAATATTTGATCCTGTTGATAACAGCGGTAGGAAAAGAGCTCACTATATGTGCTGTTATAAAACCATGTTCAGTGTATCGTGGAATTTTACTCGTGCACTACAACATTTTATGGAATGTGATCTTTTTAGATCGAAACAGCCTGCCGCTTTTGAGCGCCTACTGGCCATGAACGTTAGCGATAATGCGGCTGCTGCTGAAGTATCGAGGGCATCTCTCGAAGTTCCTAAATCTAATGAAGGGTCAAGTGGTGGTAGTTCTAGGAAAAATCATCTTCACGATACTCTGCTACCGAAAGAAAAGAATTGATCTATATTTTTCTGTTGTGTCAGAGAAAAAAAAGTTGGATAAGGCTTGGTCCGACGCCATCATTGAAGGTGGACACCCGTTCAAACTTGAGAATGGGAAATTCTTTGGCAGTTTTTGAAAAGTTTCCTTTGGTGGGTCATGGAGTCCGCCGTACCGTGAGAGAATAGCGGGGCCTATGCTTAAAGCAAGTTTTGGAAGAAAAAAAGTTTTTGACGCACTTAACCCTGTTCCTGCTCTTTGCATGTCCGTCGATGGGTTTACTGACGTCAATTACAAGTCACTGTTCAATGTTATTGATGGTGCACCCCTACCTTTTGTCATTTATACATTTAGTCTAAACAAAACGAAAAAAACGTCGGTAAATTTAGAGCACCAGATTCCTACCACAATAGAGGCTGCATTACATGAGATGGATGGTAAAAGAAAAGTTTTGGGACTCTGTAGTGATTCCCCAAATGTGATGACGCTGACCAGAAAATTATGATCTGGAGAGGTCTTCACTGGTTAAAATTGTGTAGTGTTTTCATATGGGTGCTGTTGCCACGCACTTTCTAATCTAGCGAAAGATATTTGTCAGTAAAAGAGGTGAAAGAGGTTTTGACAAAGGCCATCAAAGCAGCACAACTGTTTCGAAACACACAAGTGGCAAATAATTTACCAAGTCAGAAAAGAAGGGGTACGCAATATCCACCACCGACTATGAAGTCGTATTCTAGAACTAGGTGGAATGAGGTTGCTGTTCTTTTCGATTCCGTGTTTCCGAACAAAGATTTAGTAACTTCAATACTTACTTCGCAAAATATGTCACGGAGCTGCGATAGAGTACTGGACTTAAGTCCGAAATCAAAAGCAACTGCAGTTGTTCAATTTGCGCTGGATGGTGAGTATTGGGTAGGTCTGGAATCTTATACACCGTTGTTCAACCAGGTCAATTACTTTGTCACATTCCTCGAGGGTGACTAGCTCCCATTATCTTGTGTTATGTTGTCATTCTCCGTCTTATACGACGCCGTGAAGTATTTAAAAATTTCACCTTCTTTGGCAGAATCGGTCAGACAGTTCTATGTGAAGAGGTTCAAGACGATATTGCCCACTCGGCTTCGCCTCGTGAGAAATATAACCCCTTGAAGCGACATAAACCCCTCGAGCCAACCCTCACGGGGTACTCGGCTTCGCCTCGTGAGAAAAATAACCCATCGAAGTGACATAAACCCCTCGAGCCGTATGCCAACCCCCACATGTCCACCAGCCAACTCGTGCTTGATATCGGCCCTCGTGTGCGATATTGGGCCCTCCGCTTCGCATTGGGAAATATCTGTACACTTGGGGCTTTTCAGAAGTCTCTGCCGGTGGACAACTCCCACGTGTTCTTTGAAAACAAAAGAAAGATATGAAATACTGAACTCGCCGCTGAAGCGAGAAATTCCACGTGTACCTGGCATTTAAAAACATTCACTTAATTACAGTCGGGGTACTATACTTCAGTATTATATACAGTAGTGGCCGAGTGGCTGAAAAGCCTGAAGTGAAAAGTCACCTGAAGTGCAAAATCGAGATAGCGGGTTCAAGTCCCATGGGGCGGTTCAATTCCCACCGGTGGCAAATTTCTCGTATATCATTTCAAGTACTACAGTAGCTTAAGATTGAATGACAAAGGATAATCATTTTTGCCGCACGTAATACTGTACTCGCGGTCAAGGAGGTTGTGCTTTTTGGAACCGATAAGCGTTGCCTATCGGCACAAATAGCCTAGGTGGGTGAAAGATAGTGTTGAGAACACGTGAGAAGAGAAACGGGAAGAAGGAAGTGTCTTTACTAAAGAAGTGCTGAGACCATTTTCTTCAAAGTGTGAACGTGTGTCTGCTGACATCCTCTCGACTACCGTGCTCGGCCGTGTACGGAGATGTCTGTTGTGGACGTCGACTGGGGTCGGCGGAGGTATTCTTGATACACGTGGCGACATGTACAGCTGTTCTTGCATGGCGTTTCTGCCTCAAGCGCTCTGCTACAGTCCCCCTTTCTTAAATACTGCATTTCGCAGTATGAAGTTCGCGGTGTGAGCCTTTCTACGTACACGCATCACATGTTGCACGTACACCAAACTTTGCAAAGTTACACGTTCAGTTGTTTTCCCTTTTCATAGTATTAAATCGTCAATTAGATGAGAGAAAATCCGAACTGGTTTGTCTCCTCTTCTCATCGATCTGTGCACATTATAGGTTATGGGCTTACTTCTTCTCCACTGTTTCATTATCCTTCAACTCCACTTTATTCTCAATAATTATTATCCATACCATAATAGCATCATGAACAATCAGAATCCTTCATATAATATGTCTGTCACTCATTCAGCCTACTCTTTCCATTCATCAGCCGACAATTCCCCCATTTGATCGAGATAATATGGAGCCCTGGATATTGGCCATTAAATGCGAATCTGATTCCCTGCAGATTGAAAATCAAGTTGAGAACTTACATAATACATTCAATCATGACAGTCATCGATCTGTCTGTGCATTAACTAGAGTGATCATTTCTTCTTTATCTAAGGCAATTGCTTCTGCTGTCATTCTACTCGGCACCCCGATCAACTGATGTCTGATAATTATGTGAGTCAAACAAAACTTGAACGCCGCACTGTGGCCGACCATGACTTTCTTGAAGTACAAGAATAAAACACTTTAATTCACAACTTTGAAACAACAGCCGAATATATCGAGGCACAAATAAAGATCCGTGGTCTCATGATAGTTGCTAACTATGCAAACATCGATTACGAATAAATAAAAACTAAATTAGTAATCCATGGAATGCGTATTGACCGAACATATAATTTAATCATCCCTCTCTGGTTAGAAGACATGCCACAATCCATCCAAACTTTGGAAACCATGATCAAGTCAATTGACAATAACACCATTCAATCATTCAATATACTGTCATTTATGTGTTCACCCACCAATGCTGCTACAAAATCCCTTCACTCCTCTTTCCAGCAGACTTGCCGTCGTACAGAAACATTCTGTAACTTACATGCCGCTAAGTGTCGTCGCTATCTATCCCACAATGATTCAGAGTGTCGCGATCCGGCTAATTCTTTGGGCACCAACTTTCGCCCACCACAATCAAAAAAAAATGTTGCTCATTATCAATTACACCCTCATTTTATTTCCACAAGATCAGTGCCATAATTTACTCCCCGATCTCGTGTCATCCATCACGACAATTTATCTTCCTAGCAATCCTTTGGTACTCCATCTAATCATCCTACATCGTTAGGTTACAATTATGAGGAAGACACGCCAATATCAGGTAAGGTACTTCTCGACAGCACGGCGCACCACACCCACTGCACCACCCAGAATCTGAAATGTCTTTTCTACCCACTACTCTGAAATATATCACAGCCACTGTTTCCAACCCTATCACACATTCTAGTACTTACATATTCCAACTTCAAATGGCATCATTGCTATACAGGACTTAACAACCCCTCAGATTCTTGATACACTAATCTCCGTTAATGATTTCACGGCAATTTTATGCCGTCTTGTTTTCACTCATGACCATGCTAATATTCTTCAACCTTTTCTCTCCGAATGGATCCTTTTACCTGATCCTACCGCCGAATTGTCTGATAATTCATACTGTCTTCTTCCTTCAAAATCCATTCCCGAGAATAGAACATGCCCAGGTATAGCCCTCACTACTCGGACTGCCTGCCACTTCCCACCGAATTCTTCGATTTATTACTTCCCTGACATGCCTCTTCAAGCCACTCATCTTATCCGATCCAGACGTCACCCACCTCCAAAAATTCCTTCCACTCCATCTAAACAACAATTGATAAATTCTCTGTTCTTCATGAAGCATCTTGTATCATCATGCCCACCGTCTTACCATTAACATTTCGAGATTGACACTCCTCTCGGCCTCCATCTAGCATTCAACCATGCCCCATCTCCCTCCTCCAACACATTATTGCTAGTGGTATTTTATGAGCATTATCTGGCATTCAGATTCTGGCTTCTACCATTATTATCTGTTCAGGTTGTGCTGACGGAAAGTCCTCTCAATCCTCTCATAGACCGCTTTACATATCGAATTCTGAACCTGGTGACACAATCACAAACGATGGTCTAAAATTCAAGAATTACTCATCATTCCCGTTACTTTGTTTCCCGGATTCCGATTATGCAGAGACATCTGATCGTCACTTTACCTCAGCTGCCACCATTATATCGTATAGGACACCCGTCTATTGGGTGTCTCGCAAGCAACCCAACATCGCTATTAGTACATGTGAGGCTGGTACGTCTCCGCCAGTCAGGCGCTTCAAGAAGTCATTTGGAGCAGAAGCTCCTTCCAACTCCCATCTTTGTCGATAAACACGTAGTTATCCCTGAAGGCGGTAACAATTAAAGTCATTACCAAACCAATTAGATGGAAAGAGCAAGGAGTTGAGGTTACGGAAGTTGGGCCATGAATTGAGATGAGTGGGAATGATGCGATAGAGGTCCGAAGTAGAGACAGAAGCAACGGACGGAGAGCGTCATCCGAGAATAGGGTAGTTGATGAAGTTGAGGAGGTAGTGTGAAAAAATCATACCATGTTATGAAAAGAAAATCATTTCACTAGATTCGAACGCGCGACTAGTGACAGAAAGTTTTCCGTCTGGGATGGTTCCGTACAACACTGTAAAAATCATCGTCTTCTACTGAATCTTGACCGGCCTAGCCGAGTTGAGGTCCTGAAGTTGTTTATAATGGATTTAAGATTGAAGGAATATAGTTGCCTGTTGGAAACGTAATTCCACCGATTCGAAAAATGAGCAGCCGTAAAACCGGAAAAATCGAAAAAAGGTCAAAGGTGGTCTCTTTTGTCGGTAATTCAGAATTTTGTAGTGTTGCATTAGTTGGTTGTTGACGCGCTTGGTTTTAGTCCACGTTTTTTTGTAGTATGTGTACGACTATTGGATTTATAGAAATTAATTTCCGAAGTTGCATCGAGTTGAGATAATGGTAGAGCTCTGCGAAGAGTATGAATTTGTTGGAAGCAGTGGAATTGGTGATAGACCGAGAACAGCTAGTAGAAGAAATTCCGCCGACCATTGTGTTGCGAATGTAGTCGATGTATTCCGTAGTATTGCAGAGCGGTTGATAGTTCGGCTATAGCAGAACTAGGGAGTAGTGTAGGTCAGGTCGTGGTGCTAGAGGTGATTAACCGTGAAATAGGTCCAACGAGAAATATCCCAGGGTCAGCCAACTGCGCCTCGTAGTCCTGTCATCGAGTAACGACGGAGAATGGAGTGAGCCAGTAAAACGTGTCGGGGTAGTGAAACTAGTGAAATATGAGTCCAAAAAATGACTGGTGGTAAAAGTGATTTGTTTTGTGATGATTCCTGGGGAGCCGTTTCGTATGCTCTTACAGCGTGAAGTGCACAATCAGCTCGTAAATCATTTCCTGGTAGTTAAATCAGGTTTTGAACTCTTGTTTTAGTAGTCTGTATGTGTTTGATATCCTTCCAGTAATGTATCACCGAATTGGGTCCAGTTTGGACAGTGGAAAACCGCTGCGGAGGGTACTGTCGGAGAAAAAAGGGGTGTAGGTTATCTAAGTGCCAGTATAGTAATGGAATGAGATGAATTGTATTTCTTTTGTAGTGATGGAATTTTTGTTTTCCGTTAACATTGTGTCATCGTGGTTGACGTCTGCCTCATCGCAGAGTGATGTGGGAACGGCATCCGAATTTGGTAGAGACAGTTGAGTTGGAGGGGGATTGGATCAGGAGTTGGTTTATTAGTGCATTTATAAATGGATAATTTGAGTTCCCCCGACGTCGTGAATTAAAACATTCGTTGGGAGGCTCGTACAACGCCATATGGACCTACCGATTTTGGTAATAACTTGTTGATCAGGCCGCTAGCAGAAGTGGTGGTAAAAGTTGGATTATTTGCATCCGATATCATAAAAATTGCAGCCAGGGAGAGATTAAGAAAATTTATGTCTCCTTGTTGAAGGAGGGTCTTAATCCGAACGGTTTAGTCGAATAACGTTTTGTAAGTATCTTGAGAAAATCGTAGATTTTTGTCCCTGTCTATAAACTTTTATTTTAATTGTTTCAGGATACGTAGTTTTGTTGTTCGCATAGATGCGGTATTAGAAGTGGGTGAAAGGAAGATTGTATTTGGTGGATTTTGGGAGAGGCAAAAAGAAAAAGTTGTTTGACCGGACGAACGGTGGATTTGGCAGTTGTACTATAGGTAAGGACTTGGATATTATCGTCCCAATTCATTTGAGGCTCGGTCACATAATGCCGTAAATAGTTAGAGATTGTGCAGTTATAGCGTTCCGCTTGGCATTTTGGCTGTGGGTGAATGGCAGAAGTCAATAGTTGCTGAATACCGAGAGCGGAGCAGACAGTTGCGAAGAATTTGTGATGAAGTTGGATCCGTTGTAAGTCGGTAGGAAGTTCAGGATTCCGAAGCATTAAATCTAGTTTGTTAAAAATGCTTTTGCCGTGATGGAAGCAGTATTTTTTCCAGGGGGACGGTATTTGTGAGTTTGCTATACGAATAGCTTCTGACCGAAACGAACAGGTTACCGGAAGTGGTTTTGGGATTAAGTAGAGGATATCCATCGTGACAAATTCCAGTGAACCGTTTGGTTTGAATAGTTGTATGTTTCGTTTTGGTTGGTGCGGCGTCCGCGAAACTTAGTGCAAGAAGGTAGTATTCAACCGTAGAGCTGACAACGTTTCGAACGTTGCACCAGTAGAAGTTGCGGCGTCGGATTTCGTACATGCAGTTGACGTCAGGGCGACCAGCCGATATTGGATAATGGGAAAGGTAAAAAATAGATCGTCCAAAGAATGAGATTTTACGGTTTGAACAGTGCCGTCGATTTTTGATCTACAGAATAAGAATCAGAAACGATTGATGAAGTATAATGGGTCTAGTTTGTCCATTAAGTCGCGGTATAGTTGGCATTCCGTATCGGTAGTTTGAGCTCGGATGGGCTCATCTTGTGGCAAAGGGTAGTATAGGTCCATCGATTAGACAAGGAACATCGAATTGGAGTCCATGGACGGATCGTTGGGTGATTCAGGAATTTGTATGAAGTCCTAGATATCATTGAAAGGTGTCACCATACCACTGCTAGGTAGTAGAAGGATGGGGATGTAGTCATTGATCTGGCTTGTATACATTCCGGTTGTTGTAAGTCAAGGGAGGGCGCCAGGTGCTTGACGGTGGCATCCAGGCCGGTGGAGAACTTCAAAGTCAAACTCCATGAGGCGGAAGCATCATCGTTGTAGACGTCCAGTAGAGGCAGACAAGCTCATGGTCCAACAGAGGGAGTCATGGTCCGCGCGGATAGTAAAGTGAGTGAGGGGCGTAGCTGTAGCACGGCCCATATGATGGAGAGGAACTCTCGATGTGTTGTGTTATAATTCGGTTCGGATTTGTTGAGGTTACGGGAACAATATCCAATCGGTTTAAACGTCTTTTAATCAGAATGTTCCTGCATCAGTACGAAACCAATTATGTTATAACACATGTCCGTATCAACGGTAAAGGATGCTACCACGAAAATTAGTGCCGGAACAAGGGAGAACGAAAATTTTTCTTGAGATTGTCGAATTATTCTATTTACGAAAAGGTTTAAGTCGGGAATTCCGTGGGTTCCTTCTTTCTTAGAATGTGCATAAGAGAGGAATCCAGTCAAGCGTAATTAGGGACGAAGAGACGGTAGACGTTGTATAGACCCAGGAAGATCCGCAATTGAGTTGCCGTGTACGGTGGTTGCATGCATTTAATGACCTCAATTGTTTTAGATGCCACTCTCAGTTCACCGGGACGGATGACATGGTCGAGATATTTGATCGATTCCTGAGGGAGGAGGGATTTCTTCAGTTTGATCGATAGGCAGGCATCGGATAGAAATTGAAGTATCAGTGTGACGTGCTAGAAGTTATTCAGAATATAGGTTGAGAAAATGATGATATAATCAAGGTAGACGATGGCCAATTTCCACGGGAGGGAGGAAGGAATGATAATGATGGATTGTTGAAATATACCAGGTGCATTATTAAATCTGACAGGCATTCGCTTAAAGTGGAAGGGACCTTAGTGGCTGGCGAGGTCGGTTTTGTCGCGATCCGATTCTGCAACAGGAATATGCCAGTAACCTGAATTGTAGTCAATAGTGCTTATGACTTTGTCCTCTCCGAGGAAATTGATTCATTCGTCTATCCTCGGGATGAAGTACGGATTCCCAACCGTAACGGAGTTAAAACGACAATAGTCAATGAAACAATGTACAGATACATCATTTTTCGGTGCAAAAAAAACTGGGGATACCCATTCGGTGTTGGCTGGTTCAGTGACGTCGGATCTGAGAATTTGTTCGAATTCAGATCGTTCGGTTTCGAATTGTACCGGTATGGTGCGGTACGGCATTTGGAAAATGGGCATTACGTAGGGTTGAAGATTTATACGATGTTCCGTGGATGTGATTTGTCCGAGGCGGCCGTCCTACATGTGGTGGAATGGTTGCATTGCTTGTAGTACGTCAGACAGATGTGACGATAAATGTTAGCTAACTCGGACATGAGATTTAAAATCGGCAGATTGCAAATCCTCGTCTGTTTTCCGGATTGCGATGTGGAAGGAATTGGATCCATGTTAATAGTTATGTTTCTTGACGGCTTGCTCAGAGTCCATTGGACTGATAAGGTCGTTTGGAGGGTGATATGTGTGATCGAAATATTGGTTTCATGTTGAATAAGCACGGGGCGGCGAACATGTTCTATACCGTTATGTAGAATGGGTGGTGCGGGTTGATTTCAACTACTCAGTTAGCGTGGATTTCCAATATATTATCGATGAACGATGGCAGGGCAGTAATGGATGCCAAATCGTAAAAATCCGGAATGGACGAGGACGTCAGCTTGGCGAGGAGGTTGAATCATCACTTGAAGCGTCAGTTGAATGGGCCGGCCGATATTGGTTTTGTCGTTGATAATCTTCGCTATTAGTAGATATGATAGCAGTACTAGTATGTACTGGTTCGGAGTTGTATGGTGTTACCGTCCGGTTCTTGCAGAAGATATGACGAAATAACCGATTGGTGAAAGCTGTTCCAAGAAAGACTGGGACGGCTCAGTTATCAACAATTCCACACCAAACTTGGGCACATAAATCAGCGATCGGATGAACAGCATAATAATGCCTATGACGGGCAATTTTTGTATGAAACGAGGTCTGCAGTGTGCGGTGTGGGTTGGATGAATTTTTTCTAAGCCAGATTGATTTCATCGTATCGGATAAAGTTCGGGCGGGGGCCGGTATCTACAACCACGTGAATCGTTGAATGATGAGTAGATGTGGTACCCACCGTGAAGCGTATGTTGTAGTCAACGTGGGTGAATATTGAATCCAGATCAGAAATAGGACTAAAGTTGAGTAGTGATCGGCCAATGGCGCGGGAAACCAATGCGGTTGGGTGCATATCAAAGTGTAGAGGGTAATTTAGGAGGTTTAGGCTGTGCAAGCAATACAGGAGTCGGTTTCCAAGGATAAAAAACTACTTGTTTTCCGATTTTTGTTGTAATGTCGCCATGCTAACCGGAAGTAAATCCGGACACGCTTGTGTGGGGATGGTTTCGTACGACGGAGAGTATTCCGGAGGACACCGGTTGACTTTAAGGAGCGAAAATTGATGTTTCGTTTCACCATATAGGCCCGCGGGGAACCGGAATAGAGTTAAGGGCATTTCGACTTGACGTGTTCGTCGCGTGTGTAGCAAATACGACAGTACGGTCCCTTGTCAATCATGGACAGATCCGTAAAATTATCTTGAATCATGACAGCGGTGAAGACCTCGGTATTTGTGTGGTCGTGAGGTTCCGAAGAAGTAAAAAGTGGGCTGCATTGTGAAGGTGTGCTAGGCAATGCCGTTACAATCGGATCTGGAAGCATGGAGTTAACGTGGCAAAGCATCGCGAGTCAGCGTGTTTTACGGGCTAACATATGTACTTCTGCTTGTGGTTGCTCCGAATGAAAAGATCACATGGCATGTCGAAGGTGCTCATGTATGCCTTCGAGGAAGATTGAGATGCAGAGTTCGGTGGGGGGGGTTGAGAGGTTTTGGCAGCGGAATGATTCAAGTTACAGATTGGCAGTATAAGCTGGTGCGGTTTCAGTTTTTTCTGGACAACATGACATGAAGTCCGATTCGGCTTTGGCGAGGATGTCGTCTGATGCGTAGATACGTAGTGAATAGTCAACGTCTGTGCTTCCGGAACTGAATGCCTACATTC
Source organism: Odonthalia washingtoniensis (assembly GCA_032358235.1). Classification (NCBI taxonomy): domain Eukaryota; phylum Rhodophyta; class Florideophyceae; order Ceramiales; family Rhodomelaceae; genus Odonthalia; species Odonthalia washingtoniensis. The sequence continues at coordinate 13,133 of JAULBU010043584.1, read as the reverse complement.
AAATGGTGTAGTGTTGGGGTATATTAAATATCTACTAGGCCATGCAAATTTTAAGGCGTGTAGGTCACATAAATAAGAATACAGTGTTTGAATTGTTACAGATGGTAACTGAAGGAAATATCTACACAATTTCAAGATAAATTGTATGGGCTATTAACTGTGGTGTACACATACTGTAGTATTAAATGTATGAGGCGTAAAACATTACGTACGACCGGTGGAAAATAAATGGAAGAAATACTACGGGACTTCTTTCATGCTTTGGAAAAGTGCACCGATGTAATTTTGAAAAATGCTTTCAATTAGCGGACATTTCTGTGTATGTGTACTGAAAAATAAGTACACATCGTGTAAGAGAGAGTGAATCAATACTTCATAAAATATTACGCAAATGGTTTTTAGAATGGAAGTCACATTGATTGCGCAGTTCTTATGTTGAATGTAACACTACAGGTGCAACCCAAGTTTCCATCCATTTTCTGCATGGAATCGTGAATGAGAAATCCCAAAATCATTCATTCCATGAAATAAGAAGTGGATGATACTACGTTTGTGATGAAGACATGTGGGATTTGAATAATATGATGGTATCCGCGGTAGCTATCGTAGATATATATAATATGGGCAATATAAATTGCAATACATGATACCAATTAGAGTATACATGTGAAGTTCCATTTTAATCATAATTTTATCATATTATATGAAATTGAGAAATATCATAGAAAAAGAAAAGGACGAATAACAAAAATTGGTACTAATACGAAATGTGATAGAAAGGAAAAAGTGGACGAAAATAAACACAAAATATCTGAAAATATAGAGATTCCATATAACCAAAACGTTACCAGTTTGATATCCACAGATTTTGCAATTGGTATATCATTACATCACTGCTACGAGATGTACCATGTTGATCTGCTGGAATAGGGAAATCACATATAGAAAAATCACAAATAGAAGAGACGTTAGTAATTTGTATATCAATAAACATGAAATGGGAATGTGGGTATAGCAGAAGAAACATAAAAGGAAACGTAAAAAACCTGTTAGCAGAAACGGGGTAGTGAAATGAAAAAAAGTTATCTGTTAACGGAATTCCAATGATGAAATTAATGAAAAGAAAGGTTAGTAAATAGGAATGCAATAATAATAAAATGTTGATATGGGTAAAATGTAGAATGACACGCACCTTTGCGAAATGTTTGGTGCATGTAATTTCATTTCAATATGTGATGACTGACCTGTCATTTCTCGCCGCCGATTGTTACAAGTTGAACGGCTGTGGTTATAATTGCATGCAATAAAGTTCTTTGTGTGTCGCTCAACGTGGCAAGTTGATTGGCGTTAGGTGAAATTGCATTCAAATTGTTTCGATTTGAAGCGACTGATAGAAGTCGCTGTTGAGTATCGATTATGACTGAAGTGCCATTGGGCGGCCCTGATAGTTGTAAGGTGATCGACGATGATAGAAATTTGGATAATGAACTATGATGATAGGGAGAGAGAAATGCGGAAAATGTGAGAATGGCACATTGTGATTAGTTAAGGAACCAGGTAATTAAATTGTGTTAAATTGGGATGAAAATTCCTCATCACTGTTAAATTAAATTACGAGAAAAAGGCATCGGACCGGTTCATTAACTATACAGGCCTATCTTCTGTAGACAATTGTAAAATGTATTCATGCCAATAAATTTTCCAATATTATTCTGTTGATAAAATTTTCGAAAACCCATTACCGAAAGTAGTTAAAAAACTACTATTAGAAAATAATCTATTGAAAAGAAGTAACTGTAGGGAAAGTTTCTGTCACGGGTAGCCTATTAGACTAGTTATCACAACGACGGAAGATACAATTTTTACTATGGATAACATTACTGGGAATAAAGGTAGTGAAGAATTTTACTGTGTCAAATATTGAAATTTTATGAAGTATGACACTGACTCTGAAAAATATAACGTATCTATGAATTTTATTTCAGACCATTTGAAAATGTTATCAGGTTTCATTTCCATCATAGTGCATAACATATTCATATATTCACCTAAGTGCTGTTCCGAAATATTTGGACCTGTGGGCAGGATAAGTTAACATAAGCAGCTTATTACGCTATGGATGCTTCTGATCATAAAATACATGGGCAGCAACCGTCGGCGGCTACTAATAAAAATTGTGCTACCTCAGACACAGGCTGTACAACGCCACCAAATGTACTTGGACTTGAAATGGACAAGAGCAACGCTGGTGTATTGAAGAAGTATTTAGCTGTATCTTTCTTCATGTTAAAATGACGATTAGGAAGAAGGAAGTTGGATGTATGGAAGACTGTAAGAATGTAACGGCTGAAATTGTGTGACAATGCCGGGAAATGAAATGAAATGATGAGTGAAATGTCCGAAATTAGTGGTGTGATAATTTGAAGAAATGTGTAGTTGTGTTTTGTTCTTCCCAAAACAGTATTTTACTTTGTTAGTGTTTTGAGAGAAAAATAGATAATTATGTTTGAACAACTTTATTGTAACCGAGATGAGTGTGGATAGCTGAAACTATTACATAATCCTACTGAATAAATACTTGAGAGAATTGTCATTAGAAACAAAAAGCTTATTACTATTACTAACATAATATAAAATTAAATGCTGTTAATTGCCTAAAGTTCAAGCATGACAAAGTTATCAGTTGTAGTATAATATATCAAAGTATGTGGAAAAGAGTTCCCAATCTAATGGAAGCATGAACTGTTGCACTCATACATGTTTCATGTCATGCGAATCATGCCATTACAACAGTCTTGCCATGGGAAAAGTTGAATATAATGGAGTACGATATTTATGAATACTGTGTTGTTGCAAAGCGCTGCTTATGGAGAGTGTGATCAACAGGCTGTATTTGGAACTATAAAAAACAAAGGCATATAATTCATAAAGTTTGGCAACCATATGAAGTGTGATTTTTCGAAAAAATTAGAAGTCTAATGATTTTCGAAAAATGCAACCTCATATGGAGGAAAATGTAATGTTACAGTACACAATTTTTCTCATAGCCGTTACATATTGATTGCACATATGGAGAAAAGTTTTTAACAATTTAAAAGTTATAGAACGTAACGAAACGAAATATGCTAGATTATTTAATTTGTTGTTGTCTGGAAATGAGCCATGACGAATCGAAGAGGAGGAAGACAATCTGCACAAAATGTTACGCTGTTATCAATGATAAATTCAGAACCCCCAATGAAAACCAAAATAGTTGGCTGTATTCGTGGAGAGGATAATGTTGGAGATGGCCGTGCTGGACCAAGTTCAATGATATCTGTCTAAAGGCGTGGGAGAGGCCGAGAAAGGACAAGGGGTACGATTAGTGGTGGTCGAGGTAACAGAAGAGGTGGTACTGTCAGAATTAGGATCATTGGCTGGAAAGAATGTCCATCTAATAGTGAAGTGGTTACCGATCATGATAGAGATTATTTAGATTACAGAACAGACAGTGATGTGATTGTAAATACTCCGGATAATCGTAAAAATTATACAGATATGGATAGCCCCATTAAAGAAGTGGGCCCCATTGAAGTAGTAGAAGTTAACATGGAATAATTCCGGAATCTGGAAGAAGACGTTCGACAATTGAAAGCCAATACATAAGGACTTTATGTGCTCATGAATGAGTACCATATAGGGAAAAATGAAAAATTACGAGAAGTATTGAATAAAGATGTTCCAATAAAGGCTCTGCAATCGGAGCTTATGACGGGAAAAGTTTTGAAATGAAAGGAATGACATAGTTTAGAAATTTGAAATTAGGAAATTCTTAAAAACTGTCTGATAAAGACAAGAGTCCTAGAAAGTACGTGGATAGGATGATAAAGAAAACACCGACGATGTACTTGGGTATTGCACTAGCGGTCGACCAGAGAATGAAGAAGTAGGGATGTAAGGAAAACTGTGAATTGGACCCATATCACGATCGGAATGTCAGAAACTAAGCGAACAGAGATGATATTGTAATAGAGATTGTAATTGAACGGTTAGACGGTTCAATGACTGTACCAACGCCTTTCACTCTTCTTTGCAGCGGAAAAAACATCTACCTCCCCTTCATGAACTTCGAGAAATATATTATATATTATTTACTTAGAGCAGAACTGACATCTGGTGAAAGAAGACATATATGTCCGTCAGAAGCATTCAGAAATGAATTTGTAGAATAGTTTTGCAGAGTCAGTACATTATAGGGCCGTATGAGACAGTTTTTATCTGATTTATGTAGCGGAAGGAAAACAGCTGCAAATGGTAGATGTTTTGAAGTACTGGTATATGGGTCTAAATTTTCTCGATACAATTTTAAAGATTTAGAAGAGATGGATAGAAGGGAAATGTAAATAGCTGTTGCGAAAAGGAAACTACTTAAAACCAATGGAAACGGTGTGTTAGATACGTCGTGATGGCGTAGTGTGAAAATGTCAGATACTCAAATACGGAAAGGGAGTAGTCAAGTAGAGCAAGACATTGAAGGTAATGAGGAAGATGAAAAATGGTTGAATATATTAAGTAACGAAATTGGACCTGCAGTATTACATGATTTCATTGGATATACCGGACAAAGAAGAAAAGGGATATTGCGAAAGGGACTATAATGAGTGTCTTCCTTGGGTAGATGAACGGATAATGTGTTGTGTGCAACTGCTCATTGCGAAAGAATATCGTGGTGGGGGTCGACAGATAGAATTCAACCAAATGGTTTCGAAATATGTAAAAGTGGAAACAGAACAGTTGATTCGTAAAATAAGATATTATGTAGAAGAATGGACCTCTGATGAGTTGAAAGTACCTGATAGTGAAGGGGGAAGAAGAAAAGAATAAAAGAAGTAGAACGTGAAGCAACAATAATTGTTACGACGACAATTACGAAGAAACATTTTATAGTAGTAAAATCAAATTGGTTTAACCAGTACATTGGAACACAGTGCGGCATTATACATCACTATTATATAGCTGAAATTGCAATTGATCGGAAAAGTATTTCTAAGCTTGGTTAGTCATGTATTGAAGAAAAAGTAAGAAGAATTTTATTGGAGGATGAAGAAAGTATCGAAATGAATGAAAATGTAGAAGAGAATTTGGAAGGACAAAACATGTAACATAAAGTAAAATAATGCATAGGGTCATGTTATGTTGTGTTACTATCTTCATTAATATATGCTTTAATTAATTGAAATAAATATCTCTACCTGTAGAACTGATTAATGTAGAACCATTGTGTTGACCATGGTAATTTTTCAGTAAAAGAATCAATTCTAAAATCCAACAGCAGCACATGTACAGATGAACATATGGTATATAAATTAATGATATCATACCGCTCTCCTGTTTCTAAAATGTTTTCCACTCTTGTTTGGTCCGTTACAGGTTTTGTGTAATCCAATTCATCATATGTAGCCCAACGCAAACATATGAATTTCAAAACAGTATCTACATTGCCCAGAAGCTCTGTGAATTACATGTATTGTACAAAAGCCATATATTTTTTGTTCATGCCATCAGACTGTTTCAGATAGAATAAGAGAAGAACTTTAGCTATATAGTAAACGAAATTATTACCATCGCCATCCTTCATAAGGACGAAGCTACTCCTTTCCTTCTTGCTGGGACCAAATTGTGTGATTGAAAATATGAGTTGTGTTTTAAGTTGATCTTGTGGTGGAGGTTTTTAAATGACAGTATTTTTAGAACTATCATACTGTTTCAATGTTGGAATATGACCACGAAATATGTACCCGGACTTAAAGAATTTAGCAGCAATTTCGGAGTCCGTAAGAAGCATTCCAATAGCTTGTAAATAGTTTCGAATTAGATCCGTGAATACTATTAGACTAGTACTTGATACGTTTTCCAGTATTGGAGCAAGGATTTGATACGTTACTTCGGTACACAGTACTGTTCTTTGTCGTATTGCTTCAATCTGTTGCATCGAAACAGAAAACCAATCTCGTACCAAATATGTAGATGCGTGTTCTGTACGCTGTATTTAGTTTTCGTCCCTGTATATTGATGTGATGGAAAATGGTTGGAATCGAGTTTAGAAAAGCAGCATGATGTGAGCCACTACATCTAGAAGAATTGTTCTTCCCATATTTTTCACTGTTTCATGCATTCGAGTTGCTAGCCGTTTGGAAGTAGATTTATATGACTGTTTGAAAAATGTATTGAAGAGATCAATAGGCGATGAATCAATTATGTTCAGACCTCCAAGTGTAGGGAAGCTTCGCATGAAATGGTATAGTAAATGGAACTTCAACGTGTGGATCCCTGTATCAAAATGTTTCTCAAAATGTTTTATAATTGTGATTTCAGAATAGAAATTCGGTTACCAATTTCAGCAAACGTTTCTTTTGACCCGCCCAATGGAGTCTTTTCGTATAAAACCACTTCCATGATTGTTGTATAAGTTGTGCAAATTTCAGTCAGGGGTGAACATTCTTGATAACCAGTAACTCTATCGACATATCCGGCCACAAATCGGAATACTATATCCAAACATTCAAAACCCTTTCCCTCCAGCATGGCTCAAATAGAATTATTTAAAAAGAAAGCATTCGGGTTCTGTGTCTTCTCCTTTGTTACAGAAGTCAACATGGAAACCAGGTACCCGAATTAATTCTCTATTGAAGCAAGAAAGAAAATTCATGACCACAACAACTCGATGCGCTGCGTTTTAAATGGTTTAATGTTCCTCCGTTTCTCCAAGCACTACACGCAAGGTGTGTACCTCACATATATACCATTAAACGCGTTTTGATTGCCTTAGCAGTACCCAGATGAAGGTTGTGCAATGGTTCATACAGAAACATTGAAAACATCTGGAACAAAAAAGTGCGGATGTTTCTTACCTATTGTTTCCATAAAAGGGACCTAGGGTGAAATTGAAATTCCCTGGAGGATTTTTTGATCTTCGTTCAGTAAAGTATTTTTCTGTACTGTTAATGATGCAGTATTAGCCGATTTCAGCAGACCACTAATATCCTTTATTATGTCTCCTACGTATTCAACAGTTCTAGACATAGATATTGCACCTTTCTTGAAATCTGCTGAGGTTCTTGAGAATTTGGCGAATGGACGTGTAGGGGTGAAGTTATTTAGAACTCCAGACATGTATTTATTTTCTGGTATCTCGAAGCAGTATGACATTATGACAGGAAAAAAAATTCCATTTTTTAATTTTGCTTCTGCTGACATGAAAACCTGCCATTTATTGTTAAATTAGAGGCGCAAGAACAATGGTCTTGCCTTGTGCTATGAAACAATTTTATTATATCTCCCCTTGACGACGAAGTAAGTCGTAGGTGATCATCAATGACAATAAGGTTATCATCTATTTCGCGGTTGCTGAAGTAGTTGTCCTCTTCGTCCTGTTGAGAATGAGATCCTTGAAATCCTACAGGGAGAAAGCCAACAAATGTATATCCATAGTCAATAACGAAACGTCTGAACGGTACGGTGAAATTCAAAAATGTGACATGTATCCGTATATCTAACTAACCATTGGGACTTCGAAGTCGTGGCTGTTTTATGTGAGTACGGAACTGGAGGAGAGCCAGTAGATAACGATAAAGATATCGACTTGTTGACTTAGTTGTTCCGTTCAAAAAACTCAATCGATAACAACGTAAACTATATGTTTATGGTTGTAGAAGTAAAACAGTTTGGGAGTAACTTAAGTGAAATGGAAAGAAGTGAATGGTGTTCTCATATAGGGTGAGAACGCCAGAACACTAATACCGCAGACTGTAGATTAGATGAAGAGGGAAGCCAAGCATGAAGTGGGTGCCAGGTGTAATCAGGTGTAGTCCACGTGGTGGGTATGTTACTGTATACGGTAGATGGATGTTAAAGCTAATGTGACCTATTTGTACTTCAAATACTGGGGAGTATTTGATAAACTAGTGATAAATTAGTGTAGTACCCGGTACCTATAGAGATATGCTGTGTTTTTAGTTTAACATTCCCCCTATTCGTGTGGAGAACGTCTTGATATTTTACCAACTAAAATTAATTTGCATAAGAAATTATAATGTATTCGATGGTATGTGTTTCCATGAGGGTGTATTATCCAAAAGTTTTCATAATTTCCATAAGGCGGTGTGTATTTCTTTGGGGTTTATATTTGTATGGGAATATATATTTATATAGATATATAATTAGAGGGTTTTTTTTGTGTTTGAAATATGCGTAACCTATGCAGCCTTGAAGGCCGTATGTATATCATGCAGTTAGTATATATATATATATATATATGCGGGAAGTTTTGTAATATTGATTAGCCGGTGTGGATTTTTTGGAGTTGATATGTATAGAAGGTTTTTGAAATATGCGTAGGGTGATGTGGGTTCTAGGATTTTATATATGTATATGTATATAAGCGTAAAAAAGTATTTGTTTCTTGTACAGAAGTGTTATGACTGGTTTTCTGGGGTTAATCCAGTTGTACCATTAGGAATAGTCATTCCATATTAAAGTGTCTCTTATTGCAAGAAAAACCTCCTTTTTTTTGTTGAGCAGAAGAAGTTGATAATATAGTTGCTTATATGTTGCATTTGATGGGGAATAAGAGAGAGAAAAAGGAGTTAGTGTCACTATGGTGCTGGGTCGGAATCGTGTCTGATAATCTATTGGAAAGGTTGAGGCTCGTGGATGCCTGTTTTTAGAGTAGTCCGTGAGGCGGTCTATGTCATTGGTTTAGTGAGAACACTCGCAATGTTGTTTTTTGATCTTACTAAGATAATGTTCGAAAATTCACCAACGTTACATCACTAGCGGTCTGCAGCTACGTCCAATATCAACCATTTTCCGCAGTTAGCGATCCCTTGCTGATAACGTCGAATAGTCTCTTATTGTCTGTAAATAGATGTAATTGAATAGGCTTTTGTGTTAAAAGTCTAGCTTCGGTACGCAATGTAAAAAATGCATCAAATAAATTGCTGAATGCGAGAGACTATGCGGTCATCGCTGAAAGGCACAGACAATTTAATTTGTAGGAACTAAAAATAAGAGGAATAAATTTTGCGTTTGCGTCTGTCAGAAGAACGATATAACCTAGTTTGGATGATAAGTCCAAGTTGTCACCAAAACTGGCATCAGCATACCCAATTAATTGTGGAGTTTGTTGGTCCAAATGTTGAAAGGGGATTGATATATCGTGTCTTCTTGCGTATGTGTTTGCTTTGGAAATTTAGGCGAAGAAGGTGGCTGGAGTTTTCTTGTATGAAGATTACACAATTTGTTCCAATGAGAAGATCTGGTAGAGGTAGTAGGGAGGTGTATGAGAAAGCCACGCTAATCGAAGTCTCATAGATCATAATTACGTAAATGTGACCGTGTTGTCGAGGTGTTCTAGATATTTTAAGTAGTGCTTCTGGGCGTTAAATTATGTTTGAATTTTGATCTGTGCCGTAGATGAGAGGAAGAGATCCAGTGAAAATGGAATCCCCGACTGGAGTTAGGCTTGCATGAAGTCTGATGTCCAGAATTCGACTCCAAAAATAGATGCATGCGCCAAAATTAAACATCTTGCTTGGGGTTGCAATAAAATGAATTATTTAACTTATCACGGTGACCGCTAACTACGAAACGAGCCTTATGAACGATTGTTCCATCTATGGACGCATTTATTGTGAAAACGAACCTACCAGGCATCACGTATGTGTTTGGAGGAATTTCCTCCTTCAGCACACTTTTGAACGTTCCTCTCATTAGAAGATTGCGTATGTGGTCTCTCCAAGCTTGTATCATTTGTAGGGGACCTCTCCTTGAATGTTTTCGCGGTATTATCTTGGTCAAGAATAAATCATGCGAGGAAGAAGGGGTTGTAAAGCTGAGGATAAAAGATCGTGGTTGTTAGAAGAGATTGTTGCTGAGAGCACTTGGTGAAAAATAAGGTTTCAGCTGTGCTATCTTGTAACGACGGGGTTTGTGATTGGCGTTGTCGTAAATAAAAACCAATCTTGAGGTGAGATCAGTTTAGAATAATTTTAAAGGTCCTGAGTACTCTACAGTTGTCTTCGTGTGCCATTCTTCACGCCAGACGAGTACTTCGTCTCGAAGTTCATATGAATAATCGGTGGGTTCAGGAACGTTGAGTTCCCGTTGAATTATCATTGTATCCAGATAACGACGCATTTTCTCTCTTGTTAAATCTGCGATGTACCTCCTTCATCGGTCTTTGTCCGTCTACTGAACTCATTTGTAATTTCCATTCTAGGATATTCTCCAAAGTGTAGAGCAGAGAGTACACGGGAGTAGAGGCCTGCTATTCCATTTAACACTTTCAATGACAGAGCGAGAACAATTTAGAAGTTTGCACGAGGTTTTTTGATCATCACATTTAGAACGATAGGTCTGATATAGTCGGGGTACCTCTCGCAGACCGACAAATAGTTGTGGGCCTCTGTACCTGTCTTCTCCATTTTAATTCCATCTTGTGCTCCAAACTGTGTAAAATAATCCACAAATCTGGATCCTTGATCTATAATCATTTTAGTCGGCAGACCGGTGTAGATCGAGGTCCAACATTTGATAAGGGAGTTCCAGATGGTGATTGTTTCCATGTTTTTCAATTTGATTTCTGCGTTGAAATGGGCCCCTCCATCTAGTACCTGAAGGATTGTGTATTTTTTTTAAAAGGAACGTAGAAAATGTCTACATACATGCGTTCATTAAATCTTGCTGAATCACTACCAAAAGAAATTAGGAATCGAAGAAGTGCGGCCACTACGCGTTCGTAGGGGATACATATTGCCGAGATGTCATTTAGTATGTTTAGTGTTTCGGCTTCAGCGTCTGAAATGTGCGTTCTTTTCAATAGGTTGAATAGCCTTGTGGGCGTTAGATGAACGAAATGCCTATGAAAAATGTGCAATTCTCCTTTCGTGAAGATTGTATCGATAGTGTTGGATCGTTACATTAGTGTGTAGAGGTGAGAGGATGAATTACGGAATAGAGGGAGAAACAATTCTTCCAAGTAGTAAGTCTTGTTGTTTTGAGAAAATTCTTTGCGTCACGCCAGAATATTGTTGACGTTGTCAATGATGAAGCAGTTTCCATCGAGGATGTTCAAACCCACTAATGGTGAGATGATTACATTGAAAACTTCCAGTTCTAAACCAATGTCATACGTAGTCGGAGATGTTTCCAATATAAATTTCACATTGCCAAGGGAAGGGTAGAACTTTTAACAGAAGCGGAAGGAGAACTTGGAACTTTTTAATTGATGATGTGATGATAAGAAGTGGTTGTTGATGAGTGACAAATACGCCTTCCAAATCAAGTGGCGTGGGACGCCAGAGTCAACAAAGAAGGCTGGAGTACTAGGCCTTGTTTCATCTTTTGTATGAGCGAAATATACACTGTTGCAGCCCATTATAAATTATTTGAGTCTGTTAACAGAGGAGGTCCTGTTTTGCATATCGTATTGTTGAATGATGAAATAGTTGCAGAATAGTGGGTTGAGGAGGATAAAAGCGTGTGTATCAGATGGAAAGTAAAGCGTGTGTATTAGATGGCAAGTAATGATGTTCTTGTAGAGGTCATTTTTGGTCTCAGCGTTTTCGGATTCTTCTGTCATATCCTCACCTAGTAACATTAATTGATTGTTAGAGGTTTCGGCTTCATCTTCAATGAACGCCTACTCTCCGTGTTGTTCAATTTCAGTAGCATCAAAATTGTCGATTTAGTCCCCTTGAACCATGTAAGCGAGAATGTATACAGACCTTTTGCAATTTAGTAATCTGTTTCTTTTGTGGTTTCTCATTGATCCTGGCGGACATCTATGAGATGGATACCATGGTGTAAAACCACATTTGAAACAGTGGTAAAGTTTTGTTGAGATGCTGTTTGATGATCCATTTGATGTTGCCGAATTTCGGTTGTTGTTGTTTTGTGCTGAGTTTGAAATGGAACGGTGTGAAATCCTCGAATTTGAACGGTTCTGACCAATGTAGTTGAATTTACTGAAGCGAGATTGAGGTCGCTGGCCGTATTGTACAAAGAGGGTCATAATTGTGTGCTTGTTGTTACCCTCAGAGAGTTTTGCCTTTTCCTTTTGGAGTGTGATTTGATAAGCAAGATAGGATTTGAAAGTATGGTACGTTAGGTTCCCGGCAACTTAGTTAGCTCTCGGAATTGTTACACAACCATATGAAGCAACCGCTGTACTGATTACTTTGAGCTTGTAAGTATGGTTCCTAAACATGAGAACACAGAGCGGGTTTAGTTTGTCCATATATGATGTTAGTTCCACAAAGCCCAAGATTTAATCCGTAATCTCATGCTCGTTCATGAAGGCGGTAAGTCATAAAACGTCAAGCCTTCCTTGGGATTCGCGTTGTTGATCGGCAGAGTCGAACTCGGACTTCTTTACTTGTGATATGCCTTCAAAGTCCATGTCGTCGTAAATGTTGAGCGAATAGAATGTGCTCGCGGGTTCTTCAAGGTTGATAGAAAAAAGCAGAGCCTTTTTTTCTTGGTAAGAGGTAGTTGGTTAGTAAAGTGAACAGAATCTCGAAGGGCGTTTCAAATGCTTTCGTCGATGTTTCCACTAAGCATCCCTTCCTTAAAATTGGCGCTTACAGCCGACGCTATTGGACCCGAATTCATTCGAGCGGCTTCGGAGATATCTTAGTCAAGGTCAGGGTTGCTGTCTGGATCGTTCTGAGGCTTCTCCATAATTTTCTGAGACGTATGTGGTATATTTCCACGTAATCCCTTCCGGTGAAAATTTTGAAACTGGATCCAGTAGCCCAGCATAGACCAAAGTAATTTCATCGCACTTAATGTACCAAACGCTACAGTACCCAAATTATACGCACGTCACCTACTCCACGCACTGTCATCCTATCTGTCTTCAATGAACATTCTGACACCTTTACTTCGCGATATGAACAGAACTTGAGGAAAAATTCTCAACCTCAGCCGTACCTGCCAATATACTGTGGAAACTTCAGCTATTGTCATACTTCCTCCTCCCTTTTTGTGACTTTACCTACATCTTCCGTCTTCAAGATTGCTACCGTCAGCAGTGGCCTGTCTACCCTTTTCTAATTTTCTCTCTCCCCTCATTCCATTCCCCTTCTACTTCT
>JAULBU010043573.1:0-14066 GCA_032358235.1 Odonthalia washingtoniensis | reverse complement strand
ACATTGCTGTAATTGTGTACAGTAAGTCGGGCACGCTTGGTGTAGTATATCGTTACAAAAACCTGATTCACGGTGTTGGTCAAGGTGTCAGGTACCGTAAGTAGACATGTATTTGCCTCCAGCTCTGGGTGTTGTGCACATCCTTTCATTCGGATACGTAAATGCCGTATACCCCACAAAATAGGACTTTTGTCAGTTTCTTTGTCCATCTTAAGCTAAATCTAGAATCAACCCCCGCCTTTTTATATCTTGCTCCCCTCTTGCTTCCTTTGCGCGATCGAACGTATAGTCGAAAGGTCGAAAACGATTGTCAGCAGGTTCTCTGTGGTGAAGGCGAAAAAGAAAGTATCACATAAAAAGACGAAGTTTGGCGTCAACCTGCTATCCTATACAGATCTTCCATTTTCATCATTTCTCAGCTTAAAAAGCAACCAACAAGAAGTTCTAGCTTCACTATGAAACAATCTTGGCAATAAGTCCTTTGTGCCTCACCGAGCCCAAGGCTTCCCCCAAGCGGTACTATTTAGATCATACTCGGGAGAAGGAAATTTGATCAAAAAGAAGTTTTCAGTAATAAATAAATCCAAAATACCTGCGAATGCTAATGTCATCTTGTCACACACAATCTTCAAGATTAAGGAAAATGATGACAACTATTTATAACATAAATATAAAATTGTCCTATATGGTAGATGTGACTCTATTCAGAAGGACCTCAACTCAGAATTCAATATATGCTCGTCATGTCATGTTCGCATCATACTTTCATTTGCTTCCATTTAAGTTTCGCATGTAAGTAAAGCAGATGTAAAGGCAGCTTTCCTGAAAACTGGAAATGTTCAATGAGATTTGTATGTTATCCCAGCGCATGAGAGCTACGAGAAAAAGAATTTGTGGCTACTACTCACTGTCGCTTATGGTTTGGCGAATTCCAACGCGAAGTGGAAAAATCATTCTCATGATTTATTTATGGGACTAAGGGTTGAAACTATGCCAACTATTTCCTAAACTTTTATGTCATAACAAACCTTAAGCTCCTGTAATTAGCAGCAAAACTTGGGGAAGGTATTATTTTGACCAATGAGACGGTGAAAGTAGATGAATTGATCATTATATTTAACAAGAAGTTTCAGTTTAGTTCAGTAGCACACGAGCCTGTAAAGCTTCATTTATTTGGGATGTATTTCATACAGAACGAAGATTTCACATTTTTGATCGACGCAGAAGACCATATAGAAGTACTGCAACCATATTTAATTACCTGCCTTCGTCGACGTGAGACTGAATCATCTTTAAATTCAGTTTCAAATTCTACATTCAGGTCAATCAATTCACTTCTTGGATGTATCAGGATGGCAGCCTCTCAATTTTCTTTCTTCTACTCCAGCCACCTCTAAAAAAAACTTCCTGATACCAAAGGTTCTATACTCAAGCTCCATTCGAATGCGTTTGAAAAGTATAAAACCTTTTTATAATCATCTCGTTTCCGAAACCCAAGAAGAGTCGCTTTATATTCTCAGTAGCTATCTTTTCTGATTCTTGTCTACATTGAAATCATGGACAACTATCCAAACTTTCTGGTATAATAATTGGACCACTAGAAGAAAGATTCCATCTTCCATGTATTGACATAGATGTCATACGAAATCCAAGAGACGAGTTAGATCCTTTGCAGCAGCTGAAATTTAGGTGCATCCAAGACGATTGACGAGTACAAACTTCTCAAATGTGCTCTGTCAATATTATTTGGAATATCTGTTTTTCTAGTCATTATTTTCGATTATAAATATTTCTATAAGTCACTATCAATGAAAAGAAACTCAATTTATCATTCATTTCTAGTAGAGGTAAACCCCATTCGTTTTGAGGTTGAACCTAGAAACATGTATACGAAGTCTTTTCGCTACTTGAAACTGTGATATTCTTCTTGTGATTGAACATTATTGGATCATTCTGTTTCTTTACAATCTCAATTTCATACTGTATTATTCAATTACAGTTCTTGTCTGCTTACTGTCATTACTTCCAAGTATTAATTGTTCAGCTAAAGTAAATGACAGATTGAATTCGATCATTCTGACGCGTTTTGTAATTACACGTTTGTGTAATTGTAACTAACATCATGTGAGCATGTTGCTATGTGAATTATATGTCATATTATATTTCCAATTTGTGTTCTGATCTACCTACTTTTATCGGTATTTCTGTAATCACCTTCATCCGAATAGCGGATTATGGATGGATAACAAGCTTAAGCCTATGTCTCTTCTCCAGTAAAGTCAGTCGTATTCTCTACTCAGTCTCAATCTCACTATTTGTTCTATTCTTTATTTTCAGTCAAATAATATTTCTACTTTTATTGGGTTTCAAGCTGCAACAAGTCAATACTTCACCTCAAATATCATCACTGTCCTTTCACTTTTTGAGTTATGGGGCCAGAAGAAGTTCGTACGCGCCCTTGCTTCATCTGGGATATGAAAAGTCTAGCGACTGATGGAAAATGTCCACTTGATCAGTTTTATGATGCTTTCATGAACTAGAAAATGTTTCACAAAACTCTACCAGAAGAAAACAGCAACAGAAATTTATCAAATCTACAAGAAATTATTTTACAGTCTCACCTAAATGGCCTTGCAAAAGACTTTTCAAAAACGGTTGATAATATATTGCTAACACAAGAGTCAGTAGCTTTGTTATTGAAGGGACTTATTCATAAATCACATCGTTTATCTGGAGTTACAGATGTATTTGAGAAGTTCTCAACACTACTGTCTACTCGCAGAGGAGATAATGAATCTCTAAAGAACTTTGATTCTCGTTTTGAAGCACAGGTGGCCACACTAAATGCAGTAACTGGTGAACGCAATCTAACAGAGTCACTAGTTCCATTTATTCTACTGTGAAACAGCAATATTGATAAAAACGGGCGAGTTATAATTTTTGCTGCGACTAGTCCCAAGAACGAGATTATTGAAGAGGATGATGATGTTTTGTCCATGATGAAATATGAAAATATAATTTCTATTCTTCGATCATCTGACAGTCCAAAAAATTCAAACTCCAATACAACTATACCGTATTCAAATCCTCATCATCTCAATGTTAACAATGGTAACATACAAAAAAGGTTAACAATTGAAAAACATACAAAAGAAAGCCTCGAATGATTAAAAACAAAAACAAAATGGGTTATCTGTAAAAAGATTGGCCATTCGACGGCCAATTTTTTTCAAAGTTGGATTGATGACCCAGAATGTGAAAATAATTCAAAAACAGTTAGTGATATCTACATTGGACAACATTCAAATACACGTAGTAGACAGGAAAGCAAGACAATGAATTTCCATATGGAACATTTACAAGATTAAAATTGTACGACTCCTGGACCACTTGATGATGACTAAGCGCCATACAGTGGTCTTGTGCGGCTGTCTGAATTATTTTATTTACTGTTTTTAATAAACTTTACGTGTAAAGGTAAGTTGAATTCTCTTCCTGATAAAATGAAGCAGAAAGCTTAATGGAAAGACGGCAATGGAGAGCATAGAGGCAAACCGAAGAAGATCATTGGTTCTTATATGCTACATGTAAATTCTGATATTGGTACCAAAGTTGATATTTATCACCTTGCTATCTGAGGTTCCTCTTCGTCGGTTATTGGATGTAAAGTCACTGAATTCGGTGAAATTATTAATCTTGGTTGAAACTATCTACGTTTTGGACCAGACCCTTGATGAATAACAGGTTTTACATTCTCAGATTACTGAGAATCCCTTTGAGAAAGAGGGATAGGGGTTCGTGGAACATGTTCACAGAGTTTATGTTTCAAAAGTACCCTATAATTCACATATATTTTGGTAGTCATCTTATTTACAAAGTTTAGGTTCTTGAAAACTCTCAAGAGCTATGTGAAGCACGAATAGCACCAGATGGAAACCATTGTTCAGATTAGTCCAGCCTTGACAAAGATTAGGGGCCATGTTTTTCATAGAGTTTTCGTATTTCATTTTCTATATGATCCGCTGAGAAATGGCCAAATAGCAAATTGGCGGTTAAAAATGCATTCTTACAGTCTGGCACGGCGCGACGTGATGTTTACGTTAAACCACCGAGAGAATCAATTTTAAAGGATTTATATCGGCTCTTACAAGTTGCTGCATATGGCCTTGTAAATTCAAATGCAAAATGACAGTGACATTCTGATGGGACTATTCTTGAGCTTGGACTGTCCTCTGTCATACATATTCGGTAGTCATTTTACCTTGGTAGATGTCTGATATAAAATTGGTTGTTGCAAAAATTTGTGATGACCTCCTCAATACTGGAGTTGACTATAAGCGAAAATGGTTCATAAATAAGATTTGCGAAAGTTATAAAATTGGAACAATAGTACATCTCCCAGGAACATTTAAGTACTTCGGACTGACAGTAGAACAAATTGAAGATTACAGTGTAAGGTTAAGTGCCTATGACAAAGTGGGAAATATTCATCTCCAAAACCACAGCCGAATCCGCAGAAAAAAAAGTATTTAACATCTCACTTCTGTGGAGCCTGTGATTTTGAATCTGTCAACGGCTCTGTTGTCGATCTTGATATGACTGTTCCACAATGAGCTTCAAATGATTCAAGTGTACTGCAGAAAACTCATGGTACTCCCAGGGTTCAAAACATCACTGAGAAGTAAATATACTGCGTCAAGTTCAATAACTTGGTACTGTGATATATTTTCTTCTACATAAATCACTTGGACACTATTCTGTGACTGTTTTATATTTTCTGATGCTATCGAACTAACTTCTGATGGACAACTAGGATATGTTGCTGGAATTCTATTTGGATTGCCAGAGATGAGTTCAGTATTTCAATTACTTTCGTAGCTATCCCATCTTCCCAGAAGGCCTGTCAAATCCTGTGCATCAGCAGAAATGTTAGCTGCTATGCAGGTAATTGATAAGGGAGGATTTTATGCTCTGTACTGAAAGAACTGTTAAGTATTTCGATGAATCTTACAGTTGCCATTCATTCAAAAGACCTGTTCATGTCTTCAGCAGCGTGTGGAATTTCTGAAAATAAATCAGTACGTTGTGATGTTAAACATAATAGTATCGAATTAACTGATGTTCAGTTAATTCGATACTATTTCGAGACCAAGATAATTGATTCACTTATGTAGATTGCTAGTAGGATAAATATCGCAGACAGTCTTACCAAGATCAACATCGCACAAATGGAAACACTACAGATACTAATGTTCGATGTAACTATTCCCATTTGTTTAGATGAAGAAATTATCTCGGATTCAAACAAGTAACTCGGAGAGAAATTGTTTCTTAGGAGCGGTAATGTGAAAGTGTTCTTCTGATTGAACATTATTAGCTTATTCTTTTTCTAGACAATCTCAGTTTCATACTGTATTAATTAATTACAGTTATTGTCAGCTGACTGCCATAATCTTCAAGTTTGAATTATTCAGCACAAATACATACCAGGTTGAATCCAATAATTCTGACACATTTTGTAATTGACACATCTGTGTTATTGTCACTCACATCATGTGAGCATGTTGCTGTGTGAATTATATGTCATCATAAATTACCAATTTTTGTTCTGCTATACCTACGTTTATGGGTATTTAATTAATCACCATCATCGGAATAGCGGATGGTGGATGGATAAAAATCTTGATTCTATGTCTCTTCTCCAGTAAAGTGAGTCGTGTTGTATACTCAGTCTCGGTCTCATTATTTGTTCTATTCTAGTTTTTAATCAATGAATATTTCTACTTTTCTTTCTTTCAATCTTCAACAATTCAACACTTCAACTCATATATCATCACTGTCCTTCCATTTTCTAAGCAACTATGAATATAATTGATCATGTGACAAAGAATGAATTCCCTCTCAGCCAGTCTATGAAACCATTAATGTACATTGGTTTGATACCAATTGATCTATCAAGACATGAATCTAGATGTCATGATAGTTCAATAGACAAAATTAGGTTAAGAGGTTATGGATATAACATTTGGCAGTCCATTAATTCATGATTTATTAGCCAGAAGTGGATAATAAAATCTTGATAAAAATGGTAAACAAACTGATTCATCATCTTCTTCATACGTGTCTGATTGTTTACATAGGTGCCAAAATCAATTATTGTATGATTTTTTAGGAATCTACACGGGAATTCATGCAAACATTGCAAATTAGCACTAGAGAATTTCCAGTTGGCTCATGAAATATTTCCAGACTATCAAATTCAGCCCACTCTTTCATGTATATGTTGTCATCTGGATATTGTGAATCATTCAAATCGCATGGAATTATTATATAGACATGATATCAACTATCATTTCCATCTATGTTTAGACTTGATTGAAGTCATTTTCTATGCCGCAATGCGGTATGTGCTGCCTTTATTTTACTTTTATGATTCATTTTTATGATTCATTTTTATGTCTACTTAAGCATTGACTAAGGCGAAGTTCTTGTCTCAGTTGATGCAAACGAAATTAAACGTATACACGTTTTGTGCTCTTCGCTACTCAGTTTCGACCCTGTAGCATTCTACGTTCCTTCATACATATAGTACCACTTCCATCACAGCAATTCGTACTACCACTGTTTCGAAATTTCTCACCGTGCGCTTTCCACTCATTTCCCTCTTCATACCATTGTATTCGAGTGATTCTTTTTAGTTGTCATCGTTTCAGTTGGAACAACCAAATAAAGTGGTGAAAATAATGGTGGTACGGTTGATAGAGAATATGGGAAATCTACATGCTGATATATTTTGGTATGCGGGACCATCTGGTGACGTTCGTGTTTCTGGAAGTGAATGCCTACTTCCAAGAGGATTAATGGAGTGGATGTACACGGAAACCATTCATATGCTTTGATCACATGACCGTACGCATTGAGCCATTCGTATGTTGGACATTCAAATATCATAGTTTTTTCCCGGGTCATTCATATTGTCCAAAAACTTGTAATTTTAGGAAGGACGGGAGTTCAGTGTTTTGTAGTTACATGCAGTTTCGACAATTAATCATGAAATATTATGTGGGCTGCGATTTTGGGCATTGATGTAAAATAATTTTATTAACATAAAGAAAGTGGTGACAGCAGTGAGTTTATGAGCGGCAGCAATGCAAATAATCAGAGATGAATGTTGCAAAGCCAACAGAAATGCAATTAGTGTACGTAATGAATGCATACATTGAAGAGCTGAAAGAGGCGAATTTATATTTGAGTGAGAGTTTATTGATCTGAAGGTATCCGTTACATACCCATTAGGCAATTTGAGTCAATGATAAATGGAAAGGATTTTACAAGGATATGGTTCCTGGTGCGCAACAAGTGGTGGCAACTTCAAAATGTACGGTACATTTTCAAGTTGTCAACACGTCACTGGGTAATTTATATAAACCCTTTTACCTGTTAAACTTACTGTTACGATAATTTGAAGAGTTGGGAGGGTTTTCATAACAATATGTAAGGTAAATCTTCAAGTTGTCAACACGTCGTTGGGGAATTTATAAAAACCCGTTTACGTGTTCAAATTTCTGTTACGAAAA
The DNA here is from genome assembly GCA_032358235.1 of Odonthalia washingtoniensis. Lineage (NCBI taxonomy): Eukaryota > Rhodophyta > Florideophyceae > Ceramiales > Rhodomelaceae > Odonthalia > Odonthalia washingtoniensis. Next base: position 6,489 of record JAULBU010043573.1, on the reverse strand, counting down.
TTTGAAGAGGTGGCAGGGTTATTATAACAATAATATTTTAGGTAACTTTAATGGATGTGAATGTCTATTTAAGGGAATCTTTGAATCATTTTCTAATAATTTTGTCTCTCCTTCCTTTTTATGTCAATTAATCTGGTTTAGTTTTTATCTTCCCCATCCCCAACTTGGGGATGGACATACTTGAAGTATAAAAAGGCAGGAAATCGTTTACGATCTTGTGGAGTTTGGGTAGCACAAAATGACTTCGGGGTCCTTGTGAGATCGTAAAAGTATATCTATTTTTCCATATTTGGGTAGAATGACTTCTTGGAATGACTTTTTAGATTCAGTTATTAATTATTAGTTGTTAGTTGGAATTTTTACTCTTCCCCAAGTGTCAAATCGTAGGAAATAGTTTTAGATCTTGTAGAGGTTGGGTAGGAGAACATGACTTCCCGACCCTTTCGAGATCGTAAACGCTAATCTAGTTTTTCAAATTTGGGTAGAATTCGTTGTTGGAATGAATATTTAGATTTAGATGTTAATTGTTAGTTATTCTCTTCCGCAGTGATGAAGGGAAAACGATTTTCTACCTTTCTACACTTGGAAAGTGTGGAAAAGTATGAAATCGTTTTACACAGGAAATCATTTGCGACGTTGTGGAATTTCGGAAGCAGAACATGACTTGCCGGCCCCTGAGAGATCGTAAACACTGATCTAGTTTTTTCATATTTGGGTAGAATGACTTGAGATATTTAGCTATTAGTTGTTAGATTTTGTCTTCCCTAAGTGTGAAAGGGTATATTATAGTTTAGGATATTGTCTCACTGTGAAAACGGAGGCACCTGTAGTAGAGGTGCCTCCGTTTGCACAGTAATTACCTCCCTCACCTACTCATACGTGATTTTTAGTCCCATTCATGTATGGTAGGTAAGGTGGTAATATTTCAAAATATTGTTTGTGCGAACTGCCCATATTTTCTTGTAGTAATTGCAATGTCTGATTGGTCACATAAGAATGGAAACAACTGGCAGTTTTAAATCATACATGCCATACCAGTGATGGATATATACCCATATGATGTGGGGTAATACCCGTCATTTGATGATGAAATTCAAATGGAGTATTGAAATACACAATAACAAGAATATTTCCGATAGATAAATGCAAATTCGCATTACGTACATGTTTAGTAGATAGTACACATTGAGATAATTTTTTTTGTTTTGACACTTGCTACTATGGCAACAATATATTCTTACACTGGATGAGACACTAGAAGATTACAAGATCTTATCTTCAACGATATTTGTACGAAACATAAAGAAATTGGAAATATATATAATTCGGATACTGTTACAAGTAATAATATGTAATTTATATTCTCAGCATGACAGGCTGTCATGGTATCGATACAGCATACTGGAATCATTTATATTAATTTATGTTATTGAATGTCTGTGAAATTTGTACAATTAAAAACTTGAAGCAGAAAGTACTAATCGGCAACAACTTGATGAACATGATTAGGAGAAGAATCAAAAAAAGCTCTTCACTACTTGGAAAAGGAACTAAAGCGCGAATGTCCAAAACCTGGTAATAATATATTGTTCCGTCAGTTCTCAACTTTCTATTCTGTTGGAAGACACAATTTACAGTTCTTGGATTATGATTTCGGTACACACGGCATGATTCATCACCATTCAGGTAGTGGAAATCATTTATGTACCTTGCAACACACCATGGAGCATCTTCAATCCAATCCTTATATTTTGAACCCTCACCAGGTGTGAATACATGGTCCAAATTGGCGGCGCATTTCAAGAATTTTTCTTTAGTCACTGACAACAAACTATCACCATATGTTTTCGTAAGCGAATTGCTCCTGCAGATATTTTCGTAAACCGAGGATCCATAGTAATGACCTATAATAAAACCTGAAGGAAGAAATTTTTCTGCAAAACCTCTAAAACCGGACTTGTCATGCTTGATAGTGGACTTTTTCACAGACAAACCCAGAAGCCAACCTTCATTTGTACGCAAATCTTCTCTTGTATTACCTTCAAGGGTAAGCTTCCATGTTGGTTTCCACTTGTCCCAACGTATGACATGACCTTTATTGTACATATTTCCATCCCCAATGAGAGTTGGAAGGAAGTCGCTAATCTACCTGCATACAACACTGCGTACGACGAAAATAGAAAAGCTTTCCTATAAAAAAAGACGTCATTGATGAGTCACTTACACAAGTGTATGTCACTAGTGCGACAAAAGTGAAATTTAGACCTTGCTTCAACAAGATTGACTGTGGCTATATCCATGCTTTGCACTCCGAATTATTTTCCAATTGTACATGTCCATAAGAAAAAATGTAATGACAAATAACAATTATTGAATTGAGTGGAATCGGAGTAAAGACAAGTCCCCGAAGTACTTTGTTGGAATGTTGCAGATATATACCGATAAAACAGCAACAAATTTGAAGTAGAAATCCTTAGTTAGTTATCTCATACATGTCACATTTTTGAATATGTCTGTAAAATTCAGATTTTTTCTGTTAGACCATGGTTATGATTTATTTGGCTTTCTTCCTGTTCACTTACAAGGATCAAAGTCATAGAAAGTCAAAGAGGACTACTGCCGCAATACTGACACAGACAGTGATGGAATTATTTCAATTGACGATCACGTCGCACCGACATAGTCAATGTGGGGTCGAGAAGATAAAATGGTTTCGTTGCATGACGCAATGAGAACGGTTCCTGCGCCGTTAATTGAAAATTTCATGGATGGCTTTATGGTATGTACAAACAACAAGATGAAATGTAATTGCATCCCTGTCATAGTGTCATGCTGCTGTGACATACTAGAAATTAAAGACATTTCTGGAGTTCTAAAAGACTTTATAGCCACATGACCATTCGTTAGATGCTCAGAAACTTCAACCAATTTCAGAACAGGTCCAATATCTGCATCATTGCCTCCCAGAACCGTTCACTATGTACGAACCAGAAGGGATGTGGTTACCACTTTGTTCAAACCAGAAAATACATCGTATTCAACGGCAGACAAGAATTACTTACAAAGGGAAGCACAAAAAAATTATGCAGGACATTTCTGTGGCACTTCGGGTCCTATTTCTGGAGAAGCTGGTAAAGTGACATCCGCAGCTACTTCTTCCAGGTGTGTTCTAAATGTTCACGTATGAACCATTGCAAAAATTTCATCTCGGTACTCCTAAAGCAATCAAAACATGTTTCATGACATATATGTTATGTCCATTCTTAACAACTTAATGCATGGACAAACGGAAGAACGGGAAACAATTTCGAAAACAGTGCGTGTCGTTGTTACGGGCATGTAATTCAATTATTGCTGCAATAGAAAACCAGTTCAGTGGACCACGTTTCGATGTTGACTTCTCAGAAAGGGAGAAGTCCCAACAACTGAACGGTTTCTTCCTAAGTAATTAAATTCGAGGAATGTTGGAGAAAAAAGATTATAAATTTTTGGATATGGTTTCCCCTTTCTTGGCATGATATATCAATAGATAAACTGGTTAACAGGATTATTCTCCTTTTGGCAAACATTTCCACAAACTACGCAACATTAATGCAAGATTTGCTATTCAAAAATAATTCCCTCGGATGGTCACAGGAATCGATAGCTGACATCAGGGACAGAATTACTATTCTCAAATTTTAATACATCGAAACATTTCAAAAACATTGCGATACTGGAATATACACATTGAACTTCCATTTACTATACCACGTGGTAGAAGACCTCTATAGGATTAGAAGCCTAATTATTATTGATGCATCACCTGATGAGCACTTCAATAACTTCTTGAAACAGTCATATCGGTCTACTTCCCAAAGTATGGCAACCAGAATGGATGAAACAGGGAAAAACATGGCACCCAAAATTCCAGCTATACGTCCAAGTTCAACACATGTTGCGTTTCTAGAACAACGTTCCATCCAGAGCTGACATTTCTCACACACTGCTTCTATTGAATTTCATTATTTTTCTCTTCACGACAGCAATTTCCGCCTCCCTTCGTTCCGTCGCGCGGGATTCCTTCAAATTGATTCCGGATAATAGAGATCCATAGCCAAGTGCTTCAAAGAATCTGTCTTTCGCAGCTCTTTCCCTCCCACTACAAAAACCAGATGAGAACTGTCTCAAACGCCCCTCTAAAGTAACAACCTTTGATTGCTCTTCAACAACTTCGTCCCTCATTTCTCCTGTTCAGTATATGTTTACGCTTTTACCGCATGAAAGTTCAGCTATAAGTAATGAACATATAATATCTTTCTAGCTGTTGATGGAGTGGACTTATATGTTGTTTCCACTGCAGAGAAAGGTCATTGGTGCTGATACAATCATTGAACCATCCCACTGTTTTTTGCTATTCTATAGTACAATGTCTGCTCTGTTCGTTCAGTTCTAGCATTTCGATCATTATATGGGTCCAATTCACACGTTTCCTTGATTCCCTACTTTTGCGTTCTTAGGTCTACTGCGATTCCAATTCCCAAATATCTCCTTGCAAATTTTCTAATCATCCTCTCCACATACTTTTCACGACTCTTATTGTTATCTCCCATCTTTTTAAAAACTTCTTGACTTAGAACTTCTAAACTCTGCGCCATTCCTTTTATTTCAACATTATTACAATCAAGCTTCATAACTTCCGATTGCATAGACTTGATTAAAACTTCTCTACTCAACACCTCCCGCGCTTTCTCATTGGCCGAAACCTTTTACTCATTAATCGACACAGAAATTCTTCCCTTCCCCGCACTTATTTTTCGAACATCTTCTTCCAGCGGACAGAACTCTTCCAAATTTATTTGCTCTTATACTGCCAAAAATTCTTCCAATGTGGCACCCACACCGGTAGCGTTTCTACGGTTTTCGCCACTATTTACAATCACATCACTATCCGTTCTGGAATCCATATCTTACTTGTTGCGATTGTTGACGTCATCAGTACCCCTCATAAATGAAGATTCGTTTTTACCATTTCCTCTCATTCTACCATTACCTCCTCTTCGGTTTACACGAACTCCACGAATCATACCTCTACCTCGTCCTCTAGCAACACCACGCCCTACCAAAATCATGTTTGAACTAGTCCCACCGATTTCATCTACCAATCGTCACTTCCGCAACTTCCCACTCTCGCTGCTTTCGATGGAGGTTCCGAATTTCCCACTGTTGCCACCGACAGTCTTTCCGAACTATTTCTGGCACCACTGCGATTTACCATAACTGATTTCATAATAGTAAATGATTAGCTATAACTTGAATATTACCTTTTATTCCTGGTACAATAATATCTTCAACTGTCGATAATGGAACAAGTTCCGACAAAGGTTGAAACAACATGTAACGACTACGATAGTACATGTATACAACTTGCAGTCAAAACTGGACTATACTATGGCTCTGGTAGACACTTTTTGTAATTTCCACACCATGTGCAGTTCGATTTTCTGCGGAAAATCAATTAATTAATTTTCCGCAAAATCGCAATCACCATATGGAGTGAAATTTCATGATTTCTGTACCTTATTTCCTTTCATTCTAGATACAGCCTGTCAAATACAGGCTGCATATGATACAGATAGGATGTAAACATTTAATAAAATTAAGACTTTATAAATAGCTGCCTCTAATAAATTCAACCACCCCCCATGATATCACCCACTTGGCTTACCGTACCGTGTTTATGGAAATGACCACTGATCAGGCCCATATTCATCATGTGGTTACTACCACAGTGGAAACCCCTTTACAACCATATTTTTGCATCATCTATAACATCATGGTAATAATGTTACCTGCAAGAAGTATAGTTCTAAAGCTTTCCCTTCTTCATTACAAAACATAATATTTAACATTTTACAGATAGGTTACTATTTTAGAAACTGAACGTTCTCAACAAAACATTCAGTGCAAATTGTAATATTGGAAACAATAACTAACAAGTTGACTGTAGTGGTGATCATTTCACGAAGTACCTGAACGTAATTAACTTTATAAAACATGTTACTTATTTAATATCAGGAGGATACACTAACAAATAAAAACAAAACAGGGAGAACATCAAAATGAGTTGAAAATTCTTTCAATTTCAACACCACCACTTTCATACATTTCATTTTCCAATTCAATTCCTCTCCGGACAATTTCTCACATTTTCAGCCATAATCTCGTTACAGTATTCAACTGACGGTACTTGCTTTGAGAATAATCTCGCATCAAATTCAGCGTCATAGATGAATGATGTTAATAACTTCTTCCACATCCTTCCTTCCAACACAAGATTCCGTGATACTGAACGATACAGCCAACGACTTGTTCAGCACACCAGCTTTGCTCTTTTCCATTTCATGTCCCATTTTAGTTAATGACGGTACGTATTTAGCTATAGTTCCACTACCACCAGCTGGCTTTCGGCGTCTATACTGTTGTCCATCGGAACCGTTCATGATAATA
>JAULBU010043562.1:0-14068 GCA_032358235.1 Odonthalia washingtoniensis | reverse complement strand
CTGACCATAATCCTTCCAATCGTTGTTGCGGACGTACGCCACACCCGCAGCCATACGTGAGGCTGTGAATATATTACGCGGAACGCCGCAGTTATTGGATGAATCCGACCAGGACTTCACGTCCAGGTTGAACGACACAGCATATCTCTGTAGCAATGTTCGTGACGAGTTGGAAAAGATGACGTTCTTCTTAAACGGACTTTCACCAACAACCCGGACTATTTTTGCGCGCTTCCAGCAAATTGGACCCCGTCAGGAATTAACCTTCGACCGCCTTGTTCAGTATTCCCAAGACCAAGATGGCGCATACAGAGCACGAAGCGTTGGAACGCGGACTCAACATTACCCGCTCGAGGATCGAAAACATTACGCGAAGTTCAATTCGCGAAAGAACTAGCTGATCAAAGATCGGTCGACACAGAATACAACATGGTAGAACCAGATGATTCTGTGAACACAAACGACTCACCATCCACGATAATAAAAGAAGAAACCAACCTGTACGCAAATACAGTCAGATCAGGTTACATCAACTTTGGTGGACTCTCTTAAACCCTCAACCGTGTGGGGTGGACCGCCAACAAACGAAGCGATCAGACACAACAACCATTGATTTGTCACCAATTTTATGAATTCAACCACATTTCTCCAAAGTGTCAATTACAATTCTCCGAAATGGAACAGTTCAGTACCAACTATGACAAGTTGTGAACAGCACAGAAGACTCGTGTTCCGGATACAGCATACTGCATGGTAAAACTATTGTTAACCGCACGCCAGCAGAAGAACAACCCTCAGACAGGAGACGAAGTTACCAAAAACAGTGCAAAGATTCAGGAAAACTAACCCGGGGACTTGCCGAAGCTTATTCTTTTGTAGTAAAGAAAATGCTGAGTTGCCCAAAGACTCATTCGAAAAGTCCCCTTGTCCCTCTTATCACTTCCGTCACATCAAAAACACCATTACCAACGAATAGTTTCGGATGGCTCCAACTACCATGGCGGAGAGTAACCCGTACAAGCACTCAGGGAGCGGTATTCGAATTATCCAGACCCAACTAGTGTGTTTATGCCAATATTGGTCTCACCTTACGTTCAACAAAACGGTTTGCTGCAGTCCTTGATACCGGTGCTGGTCCCAGTTTCATTAGATGATCTGACCTACCCTATGGATCGGAGAAACTCATCAAGCTCCTCAAAGGGTCGACCAACATACGAGATGCTAAAAACAGACCGCTGAATATGTCGGGGACGATAATGCTAGCTGCACAACTCGGATCGCAGTCGGAGATGGTGGAGTTCTACGTGGCCGATCGACTAACAATTTCGGTAATCCTCCGTTGTGATTTCTGCGACAAACATGTTGAAGCAATCCGTCCGCGTAAGCGGTTAGTTGAAATTGACGACGGTACCACAATTCCAATCATTCGGAAACCGAACAAGAGACTCTTGAACGCTCCGCCGTTACCATAGGAACAGGAATGCATATCCGCCAAGGGAAGAACTTCACCAATAAGATATATATGTAGCGGAACAGACGGTAATACAACCAAACGCAAACCTGGGTTCTAGTCACGACGGCACGCCAAGGATTAATCCTCGTTGAACCAACATCACGCCTCCACGACAACCACTTATATCTACCGGTCGTAGGAATAGCCGATGTAACCGACGGAATACCTTTCCGGATATTAGTTGCCAACTTTGGAGAACATCCAAATATCGTGCTTCTAAACCAACATATTTCTAACGCAATTCCGCACCCCGCCTCGCTCTTTAAGTCGACTATTTCTCACGCCCAAGTGCTCGGACTAGTCTCAGAGCCGGAATCATCAAAGCGATCACCTTTTTGGTTTTGGAAGCGCCAAAAATTCGACAAAGACCCGGCGTTAATTAACAAACATCTCGCGGAATTACGCGAGTCGCACATGGACAAAGACGAAACGCCAACTACGGCGGCAGACATACTACTCTAAGTACCCGAGAAACACCACAAAAAGATCAGATATATGTTGACAAAGCACGAACCCATGTCGATCGTAAAGTTAGGGAGCATCAATGTCACCGAACACGCCATCGACCTCAAACCCGCCACAAGGCCGTTCAAATAACCACCGTATCGGGTAGGACCACAGACCAGAGAACTTGAACAATTCTAGGTTACCAAACAGCTGAAAGCAGGAGTGATAGAACCTGCATATTTTGAATGAGCAGCACTAGTCCTCTTCGTGCCCAGGAAGGACGGTAAACCCCGATTTTTATCGACTACCAGAAGCTTAATCAAGCCTCCGTGAAGGACAGCTACCTACTTCCTCGTATGGACGAGTGTATTAACTCACTTGGAGACTCCAAGATTTTTACAACCTTGGATGCATATTCTGGCTATCGGCAAGTACCAATCAAACAAGATAAAAACCCAAAGACCAGGTTCGTATGCCACGCGGATACGTATCAATACAACCGAATGCCGTTCGGGCTCACAAACGCTCCGTATAATTTCAATGCCCGTCAGATCTCATTCTTACCAAGTAGAAGCGGAAGACTTATCTGATATACCTCGACGACGTTATTATATACTCCAAGTCGGTGGAGGAACACATGAATCATGTGGACGAAATCTCAACCTGCCTCGCAGCAGCCGGTGCCACCTTGAAAAGCAAGAAGTGCCATTCCTTTACGAATACCGTCCAGTACCTCGGTCAAGTCATCAAACCAGGTGCACTGGAAATAGATCAAACAAATACTAAGTCTCTCCGGAAATCAAAGCCACCAACGTCAAAGACGGAATTACGATCCTTCCTCGGACTGTGCAACGTCTATATACTGTTCATACCAAGCTTCACTAACAAAGCGTCAAAACTTAACGAACTGTTTAATAAGAATAACCCCGAATCATTCGAACTGAATGGGGAACAACTCCAATCCTTCCACTTTTTGATAGAGGCCGTTTGTACCTCTCCGATACTGGCGTTACCTCAACTAGACCTCCCGTATTCAGTCGATACGGATGCAAGAAACTACAAAGTAGACTTTTCACTCTTCCAAACCCATCCAGGTGGGGAATGAAAACCTATCGGGTATTGGTCCCGTTCATTGAACCAAACCGAGAAGGGATATTCATCTACCGAACGAGAATGTCTCGCCGTCGTATGGGCCCTAAAAATACTCCGTCCATACCTTCTCTACGAGATGGTCATCGTTCACACAGACTACGCAGCGCTTGGCTGGTTGCTAAAAATTACTGACCCATCAGGCGGACTCATACGATGGCGTTTACGACTCGCTGAATTCGATTTCCACATACAGTACAAAACTGGTAACATGAACACACAAGCAGACGCATTATCACGCCTTCAAAGATCTGCAGAGGCGATTGCGGACGACGCTGAATACCCCCCGACATTCACCATTCAAGATGATCATCACTCCAACCAGGAAACATCTTTACGGTCGCTCAACAACTATGCAATGTACTCCCAAAAGGGGAGTGAACGAGACACTAGAGGGCGTTCGGTACCCTCCGTTATGAGTAGCTCGTATGATTCGCACTCCACCAAAAAGAGGGGTAGGATATGTGTTGAAACAATTAGATGGCTGTCGTCCTGGCGTGTGTAAGGCGCCGGTGTAGTAGTTTGACGACGTAAGTCGGATGGATGTAGAATGCACGTCGAAACGGGTGGCTTCTACTAAGTCTTCTGCGTGAGGAGGGAGTCGTTTAGAGCCGTTAATCGTGATGACGCGGCTAACATTCGCCGGTTCATATACTAGCTCGTAAAGCGGTGTGGTTCACTAACGCTGGCGTAGCGGACGATCTATCAGAGCCGAAAGGGAATTTTAGGTTGCGACAATTGCAAGTTCGGGGGTAGATGAAGTCTCAAGAACAATTGTGTTAATTGTCATTAAGGGAAAACCACGGCGAGAAATCCTCAAGTAGGCTTCACCCGTCGCCTGATGTCGAAAGAAGGAGCGTACAGTGCGTCGAGTACAGTAAGGTGCTGTACTGGGTGTACATCTGTTCGGAAAACACATGGCCGATGGGTCGATTTCCCGAATTAGGCCAAACGCAGAAAACGTGACAAACGTGACAGAAAAACGTGGATAAGCATTACAAACGTGTGAAAATAAGTGTCACCTTGGAATTGAGCTCAGTGTCACTGGATTGACGACCAATTGCACCACACCACCCTCTTTTCGAGAGTCGAATACTCTGTGTGAGTTAACTGCGATCCCGTTGGCGAGGTCCAAATTCCTGGAATCAATTTCAGTTCATCATCTTTTCTTTTGAATCTGTCCGAATTTTTCGTGGTGTCCGTTTACATACGGAATTTGATCCGCCGTATTTCCATTTTTCAAGTCGTGGTGGCGGTGCGCATTCTCCTCCGCCTGATTGAACAGGAACAAAAGAGTCTTCCGACTTCCCGTCAGCTACCACTCCAACCGCTAACGAAGCGACGTCCTATATTCACGATGCAACTCCATTGACGGGAGTAGGAAATCTTCCGGTTCTTACCGTGTCACCTGAAACTGCATCCAATGCAGAAATGACCCCGGTCTCTACTCGTGGAACGACAGCTCGTACCACTGCCATTCCTGTGATGCCGTCTATCCCCGTTCCGGATGTTGAGATGTACATCCCCCAAAATGAGGAGAGAATACGAACCAGCTGTTTAGCTGCTGTAAATCAGACATACCCAGCACTAATTTCGTATGATGATGCCAGGCCATTTGATGATCCAGCTCTGTACGGGGCGGCCCGTGGTTCAATAAGGCGGTCGTCTCCTAAACGGACCAATAATTCTACGTTATGCATATAGCGGTTTCCTCCCTGCGGTATCCCGTTAACAGCGATGCAAACCGAATCGTGGCGGAGACAGTTCTGTTGTTACGACGATGACCTTCGGGTCGGGAGCGGCCGAACTGTTACCGGTGTTCGTATTGATTGTTCCAAGGCGGTCTACGCCGGTGTAAACCGTTTTTGACATTTACTCCACTTCCGGAGAATATCCGGGCAGACTTATTCCTCTGCCGCACGCAGGGCGAGATAGAGTATGTTGAAAATATTGACAAGGTCACAGCTGAGATGTTGGAAGTCTGGTGGGACAACTCATGGTTTCCAATGAGGAGATACTATTCACGAAACCATCCATTAAGTCTGAGTTTCAGTATTTCCGCAAGAACTTCTCATATTATAAAGTACAGGTTAGAGACGAACCACGGTTTAGGTCGAAGTACGGTTTGGCTGTTCCTTACCAATGCGTGAAGCATCACCATCTCCGCCCTAACACGCGTAATAACGGTTGGATTATGTTGACCAAGGGCTGGGAGCTTATTGAGGTCCCCAGAGGGTGTCTTGTTGAACTTTCTCCGTGTTTTTTATACGTGATGTAGGAGTTGGACAACGATCCTGATAGTGGGTGGCGGATTGGGTTTCACACCGAGATTGTGGCGAAGATAGCGGCCTTCTTGATTTAGGAAGTATACGATCATTACCAACTTTGGGCCGTTTCTCCTCACACGATTTCGTTCAGTCGTGAGTTTAACCCGTTACCAATATTGGGGATCCAGGCGAATGTCGGTGAATACCTCAGTCTCTTACGTGTGATCGGGAGAACTTATTTCAGTCGGTTGTAGCCCACGTGGCGCACATGTGAGGAGAAGAAGGAGGACCATTCGCCCGGTCGCATTGGATCCGGTGCCGATTGGATGAATTATGATCCATGCACGCGACTCGTGATCGGCAAAGAGGATGCGAAACGATTATCCGCCCGTGAGCGTGAAGCTATTCCTGAGGGTCACTCCCTAGGTTTTAATTTATATTCGTCACCAATTGGATGGGTAGGTGCTCATGTTGGGGCCAACCAGAATGGTGACGACTATTGTAGCCAGTATGAGGGTGTGGGCAGTTAGGATAACGTCGACGCTGTTATGGACTACCAGGAACCACTCGTTTATACATACGGTTCATCAGGTATACGCTATTCCGTCCCTCGAGACTTTAGTCCGGAATTTGACGCAGTTGGTCCCCAGCCTCCCATGGGGAGTGGTGTCATTCCTGGTTCGACTTCCGCTGCAGAAGTTGTCCGACAGTTCCTCGGGGAGACTGGAGTGGAGGAGCTTTACTTCACTCGGATTTCGGCTGAATTACGCGGGTATCTCCGCCGTCGTTTGTCCTAGGTTTCCCTGGTTTGATGTTGATGGTTACCGCGGTGGGATCTGCGTATGCTATTTGGCTGCCTCTTTCGTTTAGAGTATGGCTTGTTTTGATTGCGTGCTTTACCGGATAAATGCTGTTGTTTTAATTACTTCTTCCGTTGTGAAATTGTTGGGGCGTTTCGGTGTTGGGTGTCCGAGTCGATTGCCTCCGCATTTCATGCTGCGTTCGTTATTCATCTCTCTCTTTGTAGAGTGTGGTGGTATGACGAAGAGATGTGATGTTGATGTTCCTATACAGAATTCACCTCTTTTTCCATTTCTTTTGTTAATTCTTTTTGAATCATCCCGGCTTACTCGAGGGAGTTTGCTGACCTGATGCGCGATGCGGAGAAGTTTCTTAACGATCGGAGTAGAAAGGCTTTTGTCGTCGTCCCCGTCGGTGGGAAAGTTGCACGGTCTTCGTGTTGAAGTATTGATTGTGGTTTATGTCTTACGGCCAAGGTGTAGGTTTTGTATGCCAGAGTCACTCTGTGTTTGTATTATGGGCTTGAATGTTCACGGGTAGTTAGTGGTGCACATCCCTCACGTCCAAGATTGGTTTCGGGTCGGTGTGGGCCGTTTGTGGCGTAAAACGACTCTTTGGAGAGGTAGAAAATGTATTCGTCGGATTATGTCGGAGGGTTCTTGGGTTTTCACGGGGATCGTGTGGTGTTGTTTGGTTACGTCGTGATGGGGTATGTTTTCCCGCGTGATCGCGACGGCAGGTGTTATGGTGTCGATTCTTTTGTGACTGTATGCCGTCCACCTGGAAGCGTTTTGGAGCGTCGTCACACACACGTATGGTGTGACGAGCCAATTAAAACGTCGATCGATTGTTTTTGTTTCTTCTTGAATGTGCCGCATACAGTGGGCTTGTAGTTCACGGCCCGTTTGGACTGGCTTGTTTGAGGGCTCGGTGTAGTGGGTGTCGGTGACGTGTTATTGTGTCAGTTAATAATCCACTGTTCGACCCAATTGTATGTTTTTCATTTCGTTGTTGGTTTTGGCTACCAATTTGGTGTCTCTTGGTATATTTAAGGTGGATTCATCCCGCAATTGCAGTGTTAATATTCTTTGGCAACTCAACTCCAAAGCGTCTATAGTAACTCAATAGCTTGCTTCTCGGGAGGTTTCTGATGGGCTCCCAGGTGTCTTCTCCCGGGGCGTAACCGTACCAACGAACCCGGTAAGTTGTCTCTCCAATTCCCTTGTTCGGGTGCTGCTCATCGGTATTGGTACCGTGGTCGACTATCCGTTCAATAACAATAACGTATTCATCCACTCCTGTCGGCCGTTGGTCGTTGTCTTCATCCGATCCATGTCTTTCTAGTTTCCCCGTTGGGATTGGTTCGTCCTCGGCTTGTTCAGAGTCTTTGTCAACTTCTGCATCATTTTCAATTGCATCTTGGACCACGCCTTCGCTTTCACCCGTATGGTTTCTGGGGTATTACGGTTAATTCGGCTTGTTGTTTGGCTTGGCGTGTCACGACTGTCCGTGGTCTTGACTGGTAAATCCTCAGGTATTATCTCTTCGTCCGTTAGTGGACGTATGGCTCGTTGAATCTTCTCCAGGGTGCGTGGTTCGGGTACCAAAACTACTCGCAATCTTCAAACTCTCTCCACCAACTTGTCGGGTCGTTTAATTACAACGGTACTGCCCATTACATCATTAACCATGTAGGGGGCGTCTGCCACCGCAGCCAACTTGTGTCGGTGTTCCCGATCATCCCGTCGTTCGACGCGTAAGAATACCCATTCTTCTGGTAATATTTTCTCCGTCTGTCGCCTTAGGCAGTTGTCGTAGTTGCATTTATAACTGGCTGTGCCCGGCCGAGCTTACCTTTCGTCTCGGGAAGGGCCGTTTCTAACCATGTATTCCAGGTATCCCTGACCTATTTTAGGGTGTTTGATCTTCACTGGGTGACAAGTATCTAGCAATTTCAACAAATTTTATTGCACAAACTTGTCATTACTATTGAATCATATATTATTATGTAAAGTATTGCAATTTTCGCAGAAATAAACATTTTTCAACTCTCAATCTCATTACACTAAACATGTTTGATGGAATCAGCTACTTAGTCATAGGGAGTGGTTTTTGTCGCAGTGAAGAATAAGTAAACCAATTCTTTTTTTGCTTTATTTGGGTTAGTGATTCACTTTTGCTAATAAAAATCTCCATGGTGCTAAGCTTTGTAAAGAACATCGAAACAAGGTGAGATGCACAAACGAGAACAATTCAAAATGATTCATTTTCCTGGAAGCTTCAATAAAATTGATGTTCTTCTTTTCATCTCCGTAGGGTTGCAACTTCACGCGGTGATAAAAAGTTAATAAAATATTCATCAACTCTTGTTTTAATTATTTCAATTCGACATGAATCATCTAATGCTAATATTATACTTTTCATTGATCGTCCAATTATTCGGTGAAAATCAGATATTATATTAATAGATTTCTCCAATTTTTGGCGTGCATATTAAGAATACATGTATATAAATGCACGCCAAAATTTGAGATTGCCAGAAATATTTAACTAAAAAAAGAAAGAATAGTCCATTTTTGGACGAAAATATCAAAAATGGACCTACAATTTCGAGTATATACTCGAAACGTGCTCCGATTTCCCCAATTTTCCTGATGAAACGTTAGTAGCAATATTCATATCTGAATGTTTAACATTAACTTGATTACTAAATTCATTAATTATACTAGGATTTCTTGAAGATACTTTTCTCATACCATCAACATAAAAATAATATTCAACACGCTGTGTAATAGGTATACGTAAAATTATACCATATGAATTATATTTGATTGATTCTAATGGTAATTTTTGTTTAAAGATATCCCATGATCCTGTTATGTATACATTTTTACCACCTTCATTACATTCAAAGATTGATTTTGTTTTATTTTCTTTTTCTAATAATTTACTATCTTGTCTAGATAATGGTAATTGTGATCCTAAATTTGGATTAGACTGAAATGTTGGAGCTGTTCATGGATTTGAAAATTTAGTTGCACGGCTACGGACAGATACACGATCTAATTTTGCGTTATTATTGTCTGATGGTGGTATTTGGAAATTTTGTTGTGAATCCATGAATGATGAATTATCTGAAGCACTGCGTGTTGGAGATAGTTGCTGATTTTCTTCCACTGGACTTTGATGTCGATGACAATAATCAGACTTCATGTATGTTACGTTGTTGTCAACTAATTTGTTACGTTTTTTCTGACGGGTTTGTTTCGGAGAGAACGGGATAAGACTGCATCGGAATCATCTTGCAAATCATTATCATTCTCTTCGTGAGAATTTTGACCCGTCAGTCGTAGGTACAAACTTGAAGCAGTATGCAATTTTGCAATGATGTCCGCAAAGGGCCTTTTGGAATTGATTTTGGCTGTAATGGTTCATGATTATCTTCCGATATCATTTTCTTTTTCTTTCTGTTGCTCTCTGATAGAGTACATAATAAAAAACAGAAGAATGGGACGGCGTAGTTATCCGAAATTTTAAAAATTAAATTAAATTCTTATTTCGGGTACATGTTTATTTACATTTCATCAAAATGTGCCCCCACCCAACTTAATTGTCGTTTAAATAATTGTTCCTCTTCTTTTTGGATCAAAGTTGAGATTGGGATCAACTTCTTCCTTTAACCTCAGCAAGGTTATGGCTATGGATTCCATCAACAGTTCAGTGATGCTGTTACTACAGAAACAGCTACACATGGTGGTGAAGGGAGTGATGGTGGTGGTGATGGTGATGGTTCTGGGGGTGATCAACATCCACCTCATTATCAATCCCAACGGTATGGAAGTGGCGCTCCTCCAGGACCAATACATTAACCTACTGATGCTGTACAACATCTTTATCGCCTTTACAAATATACGTAAGTCAATCCAATTCAACTTCCCGTTTTTCTTTGCACAAGTCACTTCTCTCCACCAGCCATTTCAATTAATTCCAATTTATGTCCTCCTTTCTAAAACTGGAACGCGAAAAAGCGAATCAGTTTCATCTCGATATTTATCTTTTCTCTTCTTCATCTACTATTCTTCATCTTCCGTTCTTTCTACTTCTCTGTTTTCGCTTCCATACAGTCCCGCATACATGTTTCTGTTTTATGTTTTATATTTTTGTTTGTTTTATTTTTTCTTTCTTTCTTTGTTTCAACCCCTTCAAAATATCACCTCCTTGCCTCTGTTCTACAATTTCCTACCTTTTTTAAAAAGCTTGGAAGGCCCGGAAAAGAATTTCTGGATTAATTCTTCACTGATAGATAATGTTTTGCATAATTTTAAACAATTATGAATATGACATTTTATTCAGAGATTCTTTCATAAAAAGGAAACCTTTACTCCTTTCATCCAACGTCTATGACCTTCCCCGGGAATTATTTATGGATTTTATTGTTTACATGTAGATATTGTTTTGCATAATTTTAAATAATATTATGACAATGATATTTTGTTCACAAAATTTGTGAATACGCAAGGCCTCGAGCCTGCCCTCGAGCCTGTCCAACAAACATGTTCGGTATCTTTCGTGATTTTTAGTCGAAAACACTGACCTACGGTGCCATAACTAAACGCTGTGTCACAATCATTCACACGTAGGCGATTTGTTACTTAAATTAGCCCCATATCTTTGGAATAGTGTTTTGTGATATAAATAGGAATTTTTCCAGTACAATTTGCAGGTTTTAAAAAAGCCACATCTTTGTACATGGGAATCCGTGGTAGTTGTGGTGGGGGTTGACCTCCCGTGGGCCATTCGTAACCGTGCCCCAGAGTTTGACGGTTCACGACCATCCTTGACGGTTCACGACCATCCTATGGTAGTAAAGCTCTCTGGTCATTTTTCCGGGCCTTTTTCCTTTGTAAATCACCGGGGTGTTGCTTTTTGAGACATTTGACACGTAACATACTATCACACATGGTGAAAGAAAATTTCGGGTTACTGATGTTAAAAATGATATGTTGTATTTTTTTCCTTTTTTTCTCTTTTTCCAATAACGTGCTGGTTTATTTCAAGTTACTCAATTCATCAGCATCAACTTTAACATTAGCGTCATCAACGTCGTTGATCATGTCCATGGATAATGACAAATCTGTGAATGTGAAGTCTAAAATTCAGGATAAGGAAGGTATTCCTCCGGATCAACTAATCTTATCTTCGCTGGAAAGCAATTGGAATATGGTCGTAACTTATCATGACAGATGCTAAGATTGTAACACAGGTTCAAATGAGTGATGTTCTAGGTATTAATTTTGTATTTGGATTGAAGTGGGTGAGTGGCCATGTAATTATTGTATGCGGTAAACCTTCACTATTTACAGAACTGAATCGTGTTGGATTGATTTCAATTAATAGATATGTAATGTGCAAACATTTTAAACACCTCGAAGAAGACAGTGAAGTTTCGTGGCTGTTGCATTTCCGTATCAGATGACACACGGGATTCTGATATCTACAACCCCTGGGATCAGAGTTCCAGTCTGTATAGCGTCTGTTATCCAATACCTACCCGATCTGGAAGGTTCTTTTCGCCATGTGACTGAAAATGAAAGAGTTTCTGAATCCGCATCCATTTGCGATGGTTGATGGGACACTTTTTTGGTTGGTGTATCCGTCCGTCCTCATTCAACTCGCAAATACGCCACGGGGTCAAATACCTTCCTAACGACCCATCCCAATTGCGACGTTCACGTTCACAGTAATTCAATTTTGTTGGATCCATTCCATGTGTAGTAATCACAATTCGATCCGTAGCCTACTCACCGCCATTAATTTTCATCTGGTCTTTACATAATTTAAATACCAAGGGATCTATACAATGTCCAACCGTTGCATATCTAAGCTTCATCAGGAGTTGATTCTTATAAATGTTGTATATCATTTAGTGGTAGCGAACGATTTAGTACATCTGTGTCATCAATGCCGTTGGGTATATTAGGTCGAGATGTAAGATCTGGAGGGAGTATTGAGCCTAGATTTACGGGCTGTCGATTGGGATTTGATTGTGTACGGAAGGGTGTTGCTCTAGATATTGTTGAATTACGTGCTATTGAGTACATACAAGAACGCTTATACGGTTTCATCTTTACCTCAATACGGAAAGTTTTTCGACAGCTTTTGTTTGAACAAAGAAAAGTAGGTATTGCTGGATTCTGTGACGTACACTGTTAATGTCACTTGAAGGATTGAAGAATGTTATAAATATTTAAAGTAGTAGCGGTATCCTCACCGATTATATATGTGGGACTGTCAGGATCGAAATACGCATTAGTACAGGGATTGTGTCATTCAACATAAATACGTGTGAAACGTAATACGAATTTTACGGAATGGATTGTACAGTGTAACGAATTTGTAAAGTCTTTTCACCGATCATTTACTCTAAAACCATTATCAACAATGTTCCTCAACAAGGGGGAAGGACGAAAAAGAGTAATACAAGTGATTCTATTGGTTTCCTTCCTTGAAATAATGTCTAGAACGTTTGCAAGAGTGGAAACGAAAAATGGTCTCTGACGTTGTGAACATTACTTATTGATACGTTTACTTTGATTTCGGTTTACCGCCAACAATAATGCGGAAAAACCGTATATTTAAATGTACTGTAGATTTATGAACATGTAACAGAAGAAAATATTTTTTACTGGAAGCAAAATTTACAACTAGAAACAAAATATATCTCAAACATTGAGATTTCAATTTTTGAGATTTTTTTCTATCAAACATTGGGATCTCAATGTTTGGGATTTTTTTAGCTTCCAGTTGGAAATTTTGTTTACACTAAATAATCCAGTTTTGGCTATTGTGTCAACTCCGCATAGTACTAGTTTTTAATATATGTACTATGTATATATACTATACTATTCTATGCATGACATGCATAGCACATATGTATATCAGTGATGCAGTATATGTTATGTGAAATAGGACATAATGTTTACGACACATATAGTACATGGAGTATGTCATACAATACATACTGTCATAGTGATGGTAATATTAGGATCAGTATTTAATATATGTACCATCATAGCTTATGCCAGTATTGTACTGCATATCATACGATTGTATATAAAGTTATGATATATGTTATCATAACATGAAATATAATGTAAAATACGACATGCAATGGGGATAGACAATTCGTATAGTTAAATATCTATTTCTATGTATACATATAAATACTTGAAGTACGTACATGTACACTATATACATACATTACTATATGCAATATAATATAACTTGTAAATTTTATCATATTGATTAAATGCTTCATCATGATGCATATGATATGCATCATGATGAAGTAATTATATATACATACTTAAATTATGTAAATTCGTACGGTGTACATATACAGAATTAAGTACTAACAAAAATCAAAATATATGTATAACTATATATATATGTTGACCATTGAACATTGGAAAATAACATTGTAGCCATGAAAAAGAAATTTAATGCATAGAAATGGAAAATGTATGAAAGCAAAAAAACATAACAAGAGGAAAATCAAGTACATGTGATAACGCAGTGCATGGCTGTTTCTCGAACCGACCCCAGCGTGTTGGAAGTACCCATAACCAACGAAAACAGAAAATGGTGAAATAACTGTTTCTTCAAACAGCAATCCAGAAGCAACAATCTTCCTCTGTTCCAATTCTCAATGCACGTAAAGATTCAAACCTGTAGTTGTCCAAAGTGATGTTGCATGTTCCGCAGTTGTGATTATCAAAAAGCTTGGAGATGCTTCTGCTCGGACTGGAAAATCATATGTCCAGCTTGGTCTGGACAGTCCCGTCCAGTGAGAAGTATTCGACCCCCACTGTTCGGGAAAGAAGATGGACAC
>JAULBU010043551.1:0-14069 GCA_032358235.1 Odonthalia washingtoniensis | reverse complement strand
CACAACATCATTCTTGATGACAATTTGCGCTTCACCTATGATAATCGATTGTAAAATAATCTTCGCGTATCATCATTCTCGATGACATTCACACCTAACCTAAGATATCAACGGTGATAAAATCTTCTGCAAACCTCATCCTTGAGGATAATTCTAGTTGCACCAACTTGTTTTTTTCAAAACCACCTCAAGCCTCCCATATTTCACGATTAGAAACATCGTTAAAAAGATAACCTACATCACCAAAAACACAATAATCTACATCACAAAAAAACACAATAACTTCATATCATGATGCTTGATCAAGAAAACGGAGGGACTGCCTTAATAGAGACATCAGATACCAATTAATTAGGCATGATCCCACTAATTAAGACAAAATCAATAATCTTCTCTCACACTCTGACACATCCAAACATGTTGGACACGTATCACACACAACATACAGCCCGTCGAACACTACAGTACACCCACATTCTGCGACCTAACACACCTTAAACCCCGAAGAACCTTCTGTCTCATTATTTCGCTTTTGGTGTTCTCATCTCCTATAAGAACGACACAACCACCATTCACTTTTACTCAATTTACTCCTCCTTACTTTTTCCATCTACAATTTTTAAACTATACGTTTATAATTGTTGTAGACACCCCCGTGAGAAGTCAGCATCAATTCGTACAGGTACGAATTACAACCTCTAGACCAAATTACACCCCTACAGTACCATTGCGAGCAGATATCGCGCCCTCCACGTTACCCCCACACCTTCATATGCACACCACAACATCCTACCAATCTCCCTGTCTGAATTTGTAAGTACAACCTACGATCCACATCGACGTACACCCTTAATCCACCACATCGCACACCCATAATCCACACTTGCGCACGATCTTCGATTCACATCAACGTACATTCTTAATCCACATCTACGTCTACCACAATACACACGGCTTCGAAGGCAACTATCATACACGACGAACCATCATCACGTACAACTGTACAAACCGACACCAACATTACAGTACGTCAGGAAGTCGGCACCACCTGCCAGTACAATATTCTACTAAACGTGGCACTGTGTTAGAACAAAGTATTGAATGTCCACTGCGAATACATAGGCCAGTTGGCTCACACCTGTGTAGTTCGACAGTTACGAGGAAGAATATCCGTCGTGAAAAAAGGAAGAGATAAATCAAGATTGACAGGACGGACAGAAAATAGAAGAAAGTAGTAGATGTCGAAATTTTATATGATACGAAGACTCTGCTGAATTCGACACTAGTCCCAGATTCTCATCGTGTACATGTATTTTTTATGTATGATCAAATACTAAGATTGAGAGATACCGCTTGGGTGTGGGCTGCCTACATGCAAACAGAACATATATAAGTTTGCACAGATGACACAGAATCGGAGAAATGATTAAATAAAATAAGAAATGTTGAAGGAAGCTGTGGACTGGCTTACTTCTGCAGGAAGAAAAAGCAATTCGATAGTTATGGATACTTTATTACGGGGAGTATGTCTGATTATTTTAAAATAGATGACACTTTGAGAAGGATGAATATAGAATGTTTTGTAGAAAACCATGAATGTCTTTCAAAGACAATTGGTGAACTTTTTTTCAAAATTCAAGCCTGATTTCTAGCGAATAGGTGCTGAAAGATGAAAGCAATAAAGATAAATGGAGTCTTATTATTACCACTGGTATTTTTGGAAGTGACAAACATGACAGAAACAATGGCATTGGACTTTACTCCAGTAGAAGAAGTCGGCTGGAAAATAAAATGTAATGTCATCGTGACTATGTCTGGATAGATAAACATCGTGCTACAAGGGATTCATGGATTAAATTGTTGTGCGCTTTTTGAATAAAAATAGCAATTGTAGATGGATAAACAATTTCAAAGCGGTGGGAGCCGCTTCCTGGTCACTTGTAAAGATTTTCCACCACAACATGGTCACAATGACTTTAACGTCAGGGAGAGTGGTTCCCCGGAAAGCTATATACTACAAGTATAGATACGTATATATATATTATATGACCGGAGAAGATATGCGCTTACTATGTCTATATAGAGGTGAATTCAACGAATCAGATCAACTGTTTTAAGTAATATTCATACACTATATATATATCTTTGTACATAGTATGTTGATTAGAATATTGTTATACATTATGAAAAAATGATTTAAATAAGTAATGCGAAGAGAAATAAAAATTTGGTGAAAAACAAAATTCCATCTGGAATTGAAGAATGCCAAAAATCAACATTTTAATTTTTGGCATTTTTTGCTAAAAATTAATTATTTCTGTATACACTAAATTTCATTCATTTCAAATAGTGACATTCCTGAACGTTTGACATTCTCGCCGTTACAAGATCATGAATGTCACAATATTTCAGTTACATTACGTATCATCGCACGAGAACACAAAATAGTGTAGAAAAGTTGTGTTTATCAATTATACTCATTGCTAAATTCATATAATAATCACAACTATCGCGTAATAAGAAGTGTTCTTGTGATTTAAATTATCAAATGCAACTAATCATTTCCACTTTATACAGATTTAATTCTCTTATAGTTTAATAATTTCGTTCTCTACCAACTATCACCTTCCTCACACTTCGATTCAATATGGAAACAGCCATCACCCATATCAA
Organism: Odonthalia washingtoniensis; assembly: GCA_032358235.1. NCBI lineage: Eukaryota > Rhodophyta > Florideophyceae > Ceramiales > Rhodomelaceae > Odonthalia > Odonthalia washingtoniensis. The sequence goes on along the minus strand of JAULBU010043551.1, from coordinate 11,396 downwards.
AAGAAAATTCAGCTTTATCCACATTTTAACTATTATCAACCTTCAATTATCATCATGGCTTCATCATAAACCGAGATGTCGCTGAGGGACACCAAAATGTTCCACAAGGCTTTTTTGGGTGGAAACATCAAAAGGGAGCAGAAGACCGTATTCTGGTTTCCGACTGTTGTGTAAACCTGTATCACACACAGAACGCAACACAAATTGAACCGCTGTATTTTCTGGAAGTAGATGGATCGTTACGTCGTTATCTCCATGTTCATGATCTCTTTAAAGGGACGGGGCAAGACTTTGTGGTTATTTGTAATATACCCCTGACTCAGACAGAACATCAGGATAAAATACATCAAGACTGTAACTAGGTTAATGTAACAAGATATAATTCAATGGAACAGGAGGAAGTACCACCAACTACGTTATGAGACCTCAAGTTTGTAAGCTTCTATTCTTGAGATAGTCGTGCACTTATAAACATTGATGAGCAGCCACTACCAGCAACATCCGTATCCACCAGCTCCAAAACTCCAAGACAGGCTTTGTTAATTTTTAAAAAATTGTACTGGTAGTCGTTCTATTCGTAACGGTGTGTCACTTGGTAAAGACCAAACAACCCCACAATCAATACTTGAAAATAATAACTAAGATGATGCGAGGATAAAGATAAGTTGCCTCAAGTTCATCCTCACAACGACACATATCAGTTGATTTTTGTGAACATAAACCAAATTCACAATATTCAAAATCATTTCCCCAATATTGAAGAGGCACACAAGGCTGTGTTGATGGAAGAGCTTGGAACAAATGGTTTTCATGACTTCCTTGGTATGTTTAATGGGAACGGTCCTTCCGATACTGATCCAGTCACATCTCTCCAAGAAATGTTTACTATGTACAGTAAAAGTGGGGGTTATTTGTTAAAGGCCATCAGAACTGTTCTAATCGTTGATGGTCGTCGTCTAGCCAATATTACGGATCTTTCAAATAAGTTGGACGATTAAAAATTATCATGGACTCGGTAACCAAGTGATGTTAATCAAACGTTCTCAATATGACAGAAATCATCTGTCTTCCTCGGAAATCATTCCGTTAAGTCGTTTCAGGAACATCTGAAGTGAAAGAAATCAGAAAGACGCCTCTTTTGGGGACATCATGAGCAGTTTGATACAGTATAGTATAACACTTAAGGAAGAATATGCTGTAGGTTACCTAGAAGATCGGAATATAGCCACTTCCAAAGATATGTTGGCATCCAACTTTGTGGATGGGAAGCAACTCCACAGTTTCTTGCTTTATGTGCGTGTCGGGAAACTGTTCTTCGAACACCGTGTATTGTTTAACTTGGTGAAGGAAATGATGACATAGTATCGCACTACAGACGCCTTCATAAGTTATGTTGACAATGGTCCCGGAGGGGTAATATTGTTTGACTCTCCAACCCTTTTAAATGCTAACCTGGAGGATACAGTGTTGATGTTGAGGTCTCTTGAGGAGTAGTACTTGAAAAAGAATAGAGGAAATTTGAATGAAATCTTCTTTTGTAACACTGCAATGATGCCCATGGAGATTCTGCACAAGGAAAACGGATCAATCATGAATGGATCTGAAAATGAAGAAGGAGACGTCCCTTCTGACTTCGATGTACCATTATATGTAAAAATTAGAAACATTCCAACAATGAAAATATCAATCCGCCGATCTTTCTCCAATCGAATGAAAGGTTTCAACATGAATAAGGCCAAGTTCATCACCCATCCCCCGAATTTATGAAAGAAATGAAATGGAAGGTGTAACGTCTCAGGAAAAGGTTTAAATGAAAACTCATCAACATTCAGCGCTCGCTGGAAGAGAAAAGAGTATCATACATAAAATGGACAAGAAATCATTGACTCAGACGAATTCGTTACCTAGAACAAACGTATTGCAAGAGAACTTCAAGAAAAGACAATCTTAATTGAAATATTGGATAGTGATGACGAATAATTGGCAAGAGCCAAGAAAGTTGCAAACAGGAGTCATACAAAAAAGAATGGACCGAAGAGGAGAAATGGAAAGGAACGTCAAACGGTTTCGACCATTGAAAAAAGGACAGGAACATTGCATCAGATGATGAGTATCTTTCCAAAGGTGACCATCCCAATTTGATTGATTCTGTACCAACTGCCATATCTTTTGGGTATTAGGAAAAGTTTGGAATTGTGGAGAAAATATCATGGGTGACGATTCCAGAGGATCATATTCTACACACGAGATGTCCACCTTCACTCCATCATGATAAAACAGAACTCATGTTTTCAAAAGGCCGTCGGCTGATTCTGGAAATGATACTGGGGTTGACGTTTCTGGCCTTACACTATTTCTGAAATCAATTTCTATTAATAGGGTCCATCGCGCAAACATTTACCTCAACATTCCATACATGATGTGTATCCGACGAATGGTATGGTTACGAAGCAATCTCATTGAGTTAACAGACCTTGGTTTCGCATGTGACGATAATGTAGAAAGTAATTGAAGTTATGCTCTCAAGCTTATAGATAGAGAGCCGTCAGCTTCATAAATCGAATCGAAGAGTCCTGAATTGATGAAGCAAGGATATTGTATTCTAGAAGGCATAGATGACACCTACAGAAATCTACCGACAGGGAATATGAGAAATTTTAATATACCTTCTGAATACCTGCAAGAACCTTCGAAAGACCTCTAGAATGCTGCGTATGAAACATTTAATGGTGATTAATATCATAAGAAATAGGATAACAGAAAACTTTGGTCCCCAATCGTGAAAAGGTAGCATTAGCATTAGATGAAGAAGATCGAAACAATGGTTTAGCTCCCTCTTCTTCCACAAGGAGGTTATTGGAGAAACGTTTTAAAACGTAAGAAAGGCTATACTTATTACAAATAGAAGAGCTGCACTGGATTTTTGCCTAACTTAGATTCCTACTCTTCTTGAGTTGGACGACAGAAGACAGTGGCCGTCCTTATACCAAAATTGTCACGGGCGGTTCGTTTTCACTGGAAAAACTGTTCTGACCAGGCTGATCAAAACAACTTTCCTTTCCGAGTTAAACGTTACCCGATGAATTTTCTGATTGTACCTACCTAACAAGAAATATCGCTTTGGACAACTCCAGGTTCTCACATTTACGTTCGATATGAAGAAAAATCAAGGAAAATATAAAATCTGGATTAGTGTTGAAAGAAACAACTATTACTCGATACTACGTTTTCGTAGGACATGGATACTTTCAAGATGCTGACGTTGGATGGAAAGGAAATCAAGCACTTCCATACCATATGTACTTGATTCCGGATGACATTCAGATGAGGTATTCTCTTTATTATGCTTATAATGGGAGTTTCAGGAAAGATGGAGAAGAGCCACATTCGAGAAGTATATCTTAAGACAACTCTCAGGTAAGTGAGAATTGTGATTCAGATGACGGGTCTTCCTGTAGTGGCAGTTTGGTAAGAAAATCACTAGGAGCTTCTGAGTCGGTTTATGCTGATCCGAATGTCATTCCTAAAGGATAATTTCTCTGTGATATTTTTTCTCTATTACGTTCGTTGCGGTTAGGTATCAATTTTCTTCATGTTTGCTTTTCATATTTTGTTGAAGTGATGCCAAATTATATGATGTTGTCTGTGTTGGTAAAATATTAAATGCAATCTCCGGAGTAGCTTGTTACGCTATAAATTTACTTCTTTGGAAGACAGCATATACTTGTAGTATATAAGTATATGTTTAATTAAAAATTTATTTGTACCTTTCAATATATACATGTCTACACCATATATATATATACGTATATGGCACACATGATGTATATCTAATATATATGTATAAATTGATTCACTTTATACGTATATTCATATCTTTAAGATATTAATAGCCTATTAATATCTTCAATATGTCAATATATTTCTGAGACATGGTGAAATTTTGCATATAACATATGTATACGTAATATATACAGATATACAGATATACATATATACATATATACATATATACATATATACATATATACATATATACATATATACATATATACAGATATACCTATATACCTATATAGGTATATGCGTAAATAAGTATATACATATATTTATTTTCATACATTCGTTTACCTTCTACTCATATACATATATACATATATATATAAAGGCTGTATATATCATTGTATATGTATGAAATAAATTGTGTGACATTCCTGACAGTGAGATGTAAATAAATCAAGTTTACTGTATGCCAAAATTCTATCTGGAATTTTGGCATACAGAATTTTTTTACTGTGTCATAACAGAAAATGTATGACATTTTCGTTAAAAATCAAATAAATTTGATCCTAACATTGTCAAACTTTTATTAAATTATAATCATATTATGGAATTTTCAAACATAGTGAGAATTATGGAAGTAAAACTTTATTTCTCCCTACGGTTACGATTTCGGATCCAGAAATGGTGGCCAAATTATCAAATTTAAATTGAAACCTTAACACGGTATTGATACTAAACATAATAAGTTCCTATTGTTCTGAAATTCACGTTACTTTCACAATTTCGTTTCTTAGCAAGTTATCAATACATTTCTACGACACAGTAGATTCAAAGCAACTTAATCAATAGCATTGAAAATCTTATCTATCATTCGAAAACCCTGACAGTGAAACGGACAGGGTTGGTGAGAAGCGGCAGTAATGTAAGCAAGGAAGGCGAAGTACTGAGCCACCCTCCAAACAGTAAACAACAACTGATGAGACTTCAATTATCTCGAACATGTAGAGGACGAGGTAGAGGTTTCACCAGAAGAGGATAGAGCAGCACAACAGGTAGTGGTTGTGCTACAGAAGATTCTGCCTAAAGCGGCTACAAGGAACAAAAATACTGTTTCTTGTCGTAATTTAGTTTCTTGTGGCAGATTGGACCGGAAAAGTGGGTGCGATAACAACTCTGGTGGTGTGAAAAATGTTGAAAACTCCGTATTCGGCACTGATGGCGGTAATGAAGAACCACCAGAAACCAATGCGCCCGTATTTGTCAACGAAATTAGTGCAAACCGCTGCAATATTTTGATGAAGGAACTGTCAGCAGTGAAGGCTGAGAATGATCGCATATTTCAATAATTGAACCAGTGTGAGGGGCAGTTTGAAGTAGCAGAAGATGAGGTCATAAGTAAGGATATTTCTATTAAATCGTATCAAGATACAGTACTAATGGTGTGCGGTGAGAATGAAAATATAAACTTGGATAAAAAGGCTCTAGTGAAGATCAATGTTCAGCTATCGAAACAATTGATTAATTGAAACAACGGGCGTGGAAAGCAGTCTGAAAAGATTTCGAGTACTTTCCCTGAAATTAATTGAAAAGTTAAGTAATGTGGCGTGTATTGGATATGAGACGAGTGAGTTTTTTCTCAATGTTGTTTCAGTGTTATCTCCATATGTCTGTATGAAACCTACAAAATATTTACTATGCTTGATTCGACCTGTACTATTGCATTCCATACAAGGTTCATATCACTCGATCCCATTTACCTTCCTTCACTTTGTTATATAGAACTTGTGTCGATTTTATTTCCATTGCGTACAAAATCCTGTCACTTAAAGATGTTAATGGACGAAACGTTACATCATTCTCGGAAGCTACTATAATTTGATTGTGTATTACGTCAACAATGTTATTTATATAAATGTAAGACTGTTAAATTTCCGAATTATCTGTACTTAGAATTTGCACTTTGGTGAAACCATCGTCATTAAAATGCATGTAGATGAGATTTTTGCACACTTCTCGGCACAGATTTAGTGTATAAAGTTTGTCGCGGAACAATTCCATGAAAATACTATCATCACAAAGTAAATTGAAAAACATGGGCCCGTGCTTCCCACTAATAACATCTATAAACCATAGAATTATCCCAGGCATAGTACTTGAATCATCTCGATATTGTTGTTGATTGGGTTCAATATAGTTGTTGTATGTGGACCCATCTTATTCAATTTAATGAGAAACGTTTTGTACAATATTCATTGCACATAAGCCATCCGAACTGTCCGGTACATTTGGCACCGATGTACCTTTACCATGCTTTATTGCACCTCGATCTATAGATATGGATTAAAATTCTCCCCTACATGGAATTATTTGCCTCGGAGTTTTGTTTGATTACGTGCTACGGAGTACATACAACATCGCTTATATTTTTCATATTAATCTCGGCTGTAAAGCATTTCGTACAACTTCGGAATGTACATTGAAAATTTGTACTTTTACTAAAGTATGATACCTATTCACGTCCTAACATCGGTATACTACCTAGTTGAATGCTGTGCATCTAATTCATATTTAATATGGCTTCCTTTTTCCAGAAATATCTGCATCGCCAACGAAAAACTATGAGCCCCATTCGGATATGAACATCTAGCGATGTTATAAAGACATAAATGTGAAAAGGCATTTCGTCCCAACGTGATGTATATTCTAACATCATATCTTACTATAAATTAAATGGTAGAGACGAATAATGCAAATGGTTCACGGTTTTTCAATTTTAAATGTTACGTAATTGTTTCTGCTTTTCGATATATCATTTATAGATGTGTGGTTCATGGAAATATGAAACAATGAATTTATTGGAAACTATATATTATTCGGTACGGTCTACATGTACAAATGCATATTCATCTGTAGTTGAGAAGAATATGGAGAAATATATCAATATTAACCATATAGCAGATTAATTCAATATCGTCACTATTTTCTGTATTCAAAATTTCCATCTGGAATTGGAAAATAGACCAAAAATTAACCTCAAAATTTTCGGCATTTTTCCAAAAATTAAAACTTAATTTTTGGTATATATTTTTAAATCCAGATGGAATTTTAGAATTCAAAAATTTCAAGAGAGATTCTTCGGAACACAGCCTGGAGCAATATTGACTGGAAAATACAGTTCAATATTGTTGGTGACTCACCTCGGCTCGGTTCGAAACCGTGCCGAGATGTATCGACCAAACACATGTTTTGTAGACATCTGCTTATGATTTAGTAAAATTCTCAATAGTATATGGTTATCAAATATATTTGAAATACCAGCGGCTCACAATTCAGATAAAATTTTTGTGCATTTTACTACAACAGAAAGATTAAAACTAAAATGTACATTGTCATCTTCTTTTATTAATGTCGCCAGAAGTACGTGAAAGTAAAGATTGCAATTCTGGACATTGACGAAAAGTCAATGCAATTAGAAGATATAAATAAAATTAAGCACATAAAAAGTATACAAATCGAACAAAAACAACGTAATGGATTTTAATGGTAACATATTTTAGGTCTGTAACGTCTTCTTATACGTGGTCATAACTTTAATAGAAAGATTTATTTTATTGAATGGTATTATAGTAATTAGTCACTCCGAAGAAGTGAATATGGACAATATCATATTTGTCTCGTCAGTTTCCTTCGCGACACGTCTTAAAAAATTATTCTGTTATTTCCTTGCACGCACTGAGGGATCATACATACAACCTGAAGAGTTCCACATAAAATTTATCGCCATAAATTATTGCAAGTATTTCCTTGATAAAATTTGCTGAAAACTTTCAATCCATAATTGCAACGGAAGTAGGTAGGGACTTGTTCAATATACTGGACCGTGTGGTATTACGAACCAGTCCAGACTTAGCTCATATTTCCTTACCATCTACCTTATTGGACCACGCAAGAATTCTAAGAACTGTTCTTTTTTGCAGAACAGTTACTATTACGTGATTTAATCGTTGAAGACTGTACCATTCTACTAATATTGATAGTACTCTAGAAAAAACAATACTAAAACTAAGACTGACAGCGAGAAATGAAAATTACTGTTGATCTTCTGAGTCTCGTTCTTATTGGTTACGAATTTATGGTTTATACCAGTATATCACTACATACCAGGAAAAAATTCTGTATCAACGGAATTATAAAATTTCAGAAATTACATACTACATTCCACCGTTACATGTGCATTACATGTAAAATTATATCCGACTGTAATTGGAATCTATTTCTTTTTCATAGTCACATCTTTCATGGCATTCCAGATGTCATAGATTTCAAAATATTAATAATTTGAAATAAATCTAAGACCATTTGAAGAAAAATATTGAATTTAACAAATTTATATTTTTAAATGGTCGTAATAATTGTCTTCAAATGGTCCTATCAAAATTTTGAAGATTGTTTTCAACAATACTTGAAAAAAGAAGCCAATTTGGTGCCCCTTCAAATTTACTTAAAATTTTCTCGCAATGGGAACGTCCAAGTCATTTTAGAAAAAGTACAATTACCTTTGTGTGCCGTTTTGTCACCTCTTCTCTCCTTCCTTCCGTATGTCTTCCTTCTTTTCATCATTACAACTCTCAGCAAATTTTTGAGCCAAAGTGTCAATTTTTGTTGGGGCCCTGGGCAGCTTTGCCGAATACATAACAATGACGCACATACCGACGTATTCTTACATCGGTAGGGAAGTTTGAGGTTTCACCGAATTTCGGTAATTTTATCTGCTCGAATTTCTTTTTTCTACGAAAAATACAGTCTTCTTTTCTTTCACATACTATCGTTCTCGACAGATTTCTATCTACCTTCTATTTTCTGCAACCCGGTAGTCTACTTGCATTGCTTTTTTAGATATGTATATTTTTCATAAATATCATTACGTATATACAACAAATTTATTATTTCATATTTCTAATCATGTTTCCTTTTTAAAATTTCCTTCTTTTCTTCTTTTTCAGCATTTCCACGCCGAGGTGGCCATGAACAAACAAATACAGACTCCATGGTTTGTTCCGTCTTAGGTTCGGCTTTTTATCGTGGTAGATATTTCAAATTCATCGCTCCCATTTTCACAATTCCCTTTTTGCTATTCGTATCCTGATGCTATTAAAGTGTTGATAAATGGATTTTGTAATTACGGTTTTCACTTTCCGGCCATTTCTAGATTGTTTCATATCTCAGTTTTGTTCACCCTTACCTTTTTTATTTTCCCGTTTACCTTAAAAAAAGACCTGTATGATATGCATAGTAAATAGTATATTTAATGTATGTCATATTACATATCCCATATCTTTTATCACAAAAATGCGATAAGGATATATGGGACATATAATATGACATATATAATACATGCTATTTAATATACTATATTTTATATTCATTATTTCATATTTATATACCCATACGTACCGCAGTGATATACGCAATATACATACCCACATTTATGACACGTGTTTCATAAATTATCTTAGTATAGCGTCATTTTGACTGCACATCCTGGATGTCCTTTTTATGTCACATTCAATCTATTTCCCATGAAAAGTAGATTTTGTAATGACTATATTCATCCGAACTGCGAATATTTCAGTTCGAATTATTGCCCACATTTAGTTTCCATTCGGGAATTGTATATTCTCAAGGTGATACCTGCGTGTTACTTCCAACGTTTCCAGATCGTAAGGAGATTTCTATTGTAATTTATTTTGTTTAACACAGTTCCCTATGAATGTAGACTACCTACATTATTCAACCATTGTAGTTTTTTGTGCTGTGTCACCACATCGGATATCCACCTATCCCAAATATTGTCAATGGCAACCTACAAGAAACCTACAAAAAATGAAAGTGGTTTGGAATGTATCATACATATAATCTACAAATTGAGTAGAGAAAGGCAATGTGTCTTACGAATAATCTACAAATAGTGTATGGGCCATTAATATTCCATACAATAATCTACAAATTGTGCAGGGGCCACGAATTTGTCAAACTAAACATCTGAAGATACTGTAGATTGCTGAAATATACACTGCCATTACCTTCCAATCAATGAACTGTACAGTGCACATGGGGAATGGCCCCAACTGCACCATTTTAAATGGGAATTTAATTTCTGAAAACTAAGATGAATTTTGGTGTACTGTAAGAACCACGTACCGCATTCATCAACCGGAAACATTCCCGCGTTATCTGTTCAAGGGGTCGAGATATGGTATTTAGTACACATCAAACCATTTGGTTGTCGCATACTGTACAAGTCAGTCACAAACCATCTGCAGCGAATGGAATCACGGTTAAAGGATGGTATATTCCGTAGGTATGATGGCATGGGAGTCTATTGGGTCTTAACGTGTGACACAATTGGGAGAACCAAACACGTGATGATCTATGACAATCATTTTCTTGGGATTTTCAATGTTGTGGATAAACAGACTTCATACGCCCCTGAAGATGACGATGCTGAAAATAGTGATGATGATTCGTATATTTAGCAATCAAGTTCTGAGGAGAAAATTTTAAGAATGAGCGATACTGTGGCAAAAGATACCGAATCTGAACTAAGTCAGGATGATACAGCATCGATTTGGAACAGCTCTTCAAGTGATTCAGACTGTGAGCGTAGTGACATTGAAGGCTTCCTCAATCAACTCCAAGCATCAGACGTACTGACGGAAATTACACAAGTTCCAAGCACCTATGAATATGGTGCCTATGGTCCTATGGAAGAGAATGAGAAGTCGCTAGGTGAGGATGGGTCATCTATTGAAGTAAGCAAATCCATTCAGCAAGGGGATTCAGGAGTACTCGAAGATGCCAACACCAGCAATGATAAACATATTGGAACTGCCGAAGATGAACCAATTATGAAACCACCATCGTTGGGGCGATATTCTCCTCGCCCTCGTACAGTAGGAAATTACAGTCACCTGTCAATCACCCACTTCATTTCAACATATGATAAACCCAATATTTATACAGCAATTAAATCTGCAAAAAACAAACTGTGGATCGAAGGTATACAGGAGGAGTGCGACGTGTTTAAGGAAATCAAAACGTGGGTACAGTGAATCCCTCTGCCAGGTGTCAAAGTGCTACCGTTGGTAATGATCCTTAAATTCAAGAGGGAGAAAAGCGCAAAACAAAACCAGTTCAAAGCACGATTGGTGGAGAGAGAAAATTTCCAGGCGGATCAAGGACACTACTGGTATATTTACGAAGGGTTCGTATCGTTCAAAATTCTCCGCCTTCTACTTTGTCTCGCCATCTCGAAAGGCTTGCAGTCCGAATATATTTGTTTGGAAGGCGTTTTTTGCGCACACGTTCCAAAATCGGAAAACATTCACGTGAAACTCCGTACTGTACCCTGTATTGCTTCCGCCAAAGGTCATGTCGTACGTCTTCTACGTTTTTTATGGGCTCCACCAGTCTCCAAAGCCCTGGAACATGGAACTTACAAAAACGATTGAAGAACTCGGTCTTCATTAGTCAAACCCGAGCGAATGTATGTTTATCTTTAGGTCACGTAATCAGCAGATATACATACTTGTGTCTGTTGATGATGTCATGAT
>JAULBU010043540.1:0-14072 GCA_032358235.1 Odonthalia washingtoniensis | reverse complement strand
ACGCAATGTTCTGAACATAGTGTGGCTACATGGAACAACAACGCGGTTGTTTGTCGTAACATGGTTTCTAGTGGATCGTTGAAGCGGACTAGTGGATGCAACAACGGCTCTGGTGGTGTGTACAATGTTAAAAACTCCGTATTCAACAGTGATGGCGGTAATGAAGAGCCAAAAGAAACCAGTGCGCCCTTCTTTGTAAAAGAATTTATTGAAAACCACCACAATAGTTTAATAGTGGAACTGTCAGAAAATAAAGGATGATAAGGAGCGTATATCTCAAACTTTGAACCTGTGTAGGAAACTATTTAAAGAGGCTGGACAGGAGGTTATGAGTAAGAATATTTCTGGACAGGAGCTGGAAGATAATGTACAAAATATATGCGGTGGGAATGAAATTTTAAAATGGGAGCACGATGCTCCAGTAAAGCTCAATGCTCAGCTATCGAAACTATGAAGAAATGGAAACAACGGGCGTGGAAAGAACTCTGACAAAATGGAGCGAGCCATCTCTAAGCAGTAACTCAGCCTAGCGTATGGCACTGATAAGTTGTTAGAACAATGGGTTATTGCCGAAACGTCTAATATTGTACCATTTCCGTGAAATTTCGAAAAGAACTGGACAAATCGCGCAGCTGTTGTTACCGAAAATTGTATATGAAGGGAAAATGGAACCATATTTATACCTGCAAATTTTACTCTCTTTTGGTGTACCAATAATGTATATATACCGTCTATGAATGACTAGAACGATATAACACGATATATCTTCACACAGGAATTAAAAGATGACTAAAACATGGAAATGTTTTCCACTGAGGACTGCAGGAATGATGATGTTGAAGTTATTAGCAACACTGCTATGTTGGAGACTCGTGTAAGGTAGCCCCTTTATGATACATGCAGTTAAAGGAAACGTATGGCTAAATATCTACGCTATGAACATCTGGGTTTTATATGCCGTTTTTAAGATAAGATTTGATAGAAGTAGGAGCTACTGAATGGAAGAAAATCCAAATTGAAGTTACAAATTGGAAAGTGTTACATATAAATGTGGAATTTAAAGTACATGGCCTATTTGCGCACTAAAAAGATGGATCAGGTGGAAATGACTGGTTTCGAATGGAGTAAGGAACCAGAAGTTGTCCTCGACATAGAAATAGAGAGAATTGAAACAGAAAATAGTGATGGAAAAAGTTTTGATAGGGTACCGAGAACAGTTCCCGTTCGAAATGATGCTAAAAAAGATTGTTAGAATGTTTTCAAGAATTCACCTAGTCCATCCATCTTGTATATATTTCTTGGTTACATTCCCAACAGAGATTATGAAAATACAGTTAATGGTACAATTTTAAGCATTTAGAGGTTAGATGCTTGGATTAAAACCGATAGCCACTCTTAGTCCAAATGAAACGCGTTTGTGGAAGGAAGAATTAGTTCAACATTATTTATGGTTACAACTTGAAACTAGCTACTGAAAAACTAGTTGAATGTATTACAACTGTTTTGGGGGAATGGCATGGAGAAGAATTGAAGATGTTGCAATTTCTTGAAGGAAAGAAGAAAGGTGAAGTCATGGGGATGGAACGTGAAGATACCTTAATCGTAACGCACCAAAGTCCAGTGCGCCATTTTATTGCAGTTAGAGCAGAATGGTTTGAACTTCATATTGGAAATGGTGTCTGAATTATTAACGGTTGCTACTTAGCCGAGATAGTTGACAAATGAAAAGTCAAGAATCTTGGGAAGGCATATAGTAATGAGGTTAATAATGTTTCTCAATATCCGAAGGGATAATAGGACACATAGCTTGCAGCATTATTTCTTTTTATGTTTTCATTTTCGGTATATGTAATGGATGAAATTATTGAAATTTACTCGATTCTTTCCTTTTCTTGGATAAAAAGGATGTCTTTTCTTCGCGGTTACATCTGACATGTTGAATTTCAATTGTGAATCCAGTTGTATGTCTGTAGAAATTGTTAATATAGAAACGATTGTATGGTCTGGGTAGTTGTGTTCCGTAAATGGTGCAGTTCCAAAATTGGAGCGTAAGACATGGATTAATGTGGCTATTGTGTCGAATGGCACGATGTTGAAACATTATGCAGTTTCCATAATTTCTCCATTATGATTTTCCTCAATATATTTCAAGGTACAATCGATTTCATCTCCAGTGGCAAATCGGATACACACACAATTCAACTTGTCACAACGCCATTCAGTGGTTCAGTACATTCCAAATACTACAAAAATGCATATTGTCCAACAAAGTTTGTCCGTGTTAATTTTAGATGGAATATGTTGGCGTGTCTTTGGTACGCTAAAGAAACATAGGAAAAACGGAAAATGAAAACGGTCTAAGGTGCCCTGACTTGTTTTTTCTTTTTCTTTTTCTGCTCTCACTCCCTGTTTTACATGTTATGAAATATGAAACCCTGAAGTGTAAGCTGGCATGAAATAATTTCCAAAACATCCTACTGTACTCTAGCTAATCACAGCCCACTAAAAACATCACAATACCATGCTGACACTGTACCACGGCACCCAAGCCAAACTCTCAAAATTATCAGAAAATGGATTCTTTCCTTAATACCACCTTTTTCCTTCAGTCGGTTTTCAAGGCTTTTCACTCAAAAATAGAACGTGCTCTAACCACTACATCTTCAATACCAATCAACACGAACTACGTCCACTAACACAAGCTGAACCGTCCCACATATTGAACTTCTGTGCTGCATTCGCGCCTATCAGGTGAATCGCTCTTGACTTTAAGTTGCAGTTCGATAGTAGCGTGACCCCTCACCATGGCGCGAACTATGCAGATAGCTCGGAGGTCGACCGGTTGGAAGAACCAAAGAAAAAAACTGGTCATGAATGTTGCGCCCACTACCTCCGCGTCTTTGTTGGGGGCGCGAGTTATAAGACGTCTGCAGGACGAAGAAGAAACAACTCTTCCGTGCAACTCGGCACTACCACAATGCACCGCTGTCAATTTTGATACGCGGGCTAATCGTGCGTTTTAACCCTGTCTATGGGATATGACGGGAAGAACGGACGTGGAAAAAGTAATGAAAATCAGCGACGTTATCCGAAGCGAAACAAAACAAAATTTCCGCATATACTTCAATCTAGTCAACTTACACTGTCCAAGAAGGTCTCGCAACCTCATTGGAGCAACACTACGAGTTTTCTTAGCCGTCCAGTTCGTAATCTTTCTCAAAGATGACAATTAACAAGTCATAACTTCGGTTCTACCGAAGCCCAGGGGATTACGGATTGCATGGAAGATCAAACCACTTAGGCATCTTGATCGAACGATCCGATTACATTATGGACCAAATATGGTTGTCACTTGGTGGATCCAACAAAAATCTTGGCAGTATTATGGTCATGGTGCAAATGACAGCCGAGGTCATGAGATAACATATATACGTTGGATTTCCATATGGTAAAGCCCCGACCACCGGTTCCGGCTCCTCCAGTGCTTCTAGCAATGGATATGGAATATGCAACTACCAAGTGCGTACCAGAGTTGCCATTATCTTGAAATTGGATACCTGGTGCGTCTCACACCGTGGATTTTGGAAAAAAGTCACGAGCGTATGACTAGAGCTCCCTATTCTTATGCGCTCCGCCATTTCGATACATATAGACGCGTATTTGTGCGTGATTATACTGATTAGTGCACCCGCTCCTCTGTGGTGAATTCCTTGATACTTGTCCTTGACCTAGAAACTACAAGCAACTTCTAGTATGCAGAAATGGAAAGAAAGAAGGAGTATATTACTCAAGATGGGTACAGGAATCGCATACGAGATTTTTCAGATATGCAGAAAATTATTAGCATATACCATCCACGGACCGTATCACTTGATTATATTTATATCCTCCAGATGACGACCCCTATCAGCAGGTTGTCCGACAAGCGTTCAGATAACAATGGTTGGCATTCTCGGTAACGAAGCATGTTATCAAAGTGTATATATCTTGTAGAGCGTTGATTTCAAGGGCTCAGAAAACTGTGTCTGCCTCGACTCCCGGCTCGTTACGGTCCTTTTGTACGATTGTACGGAGGAGCATTCCCATATCCTTTGTCAACAATATTTGGCATTTAGCAGTGGAGATGGTAACCTGAAGAACTATGAATACTTCGATAATATTAGAGTGGTGACGAATACGAAGCCCAATAACGGTAGAACCACTTCCAAACGCCGTAGAAGTCCCAGAAAACATTGAATTTTAGATGAATGATTAAAACCTTATGCATATTAGAATGTGATGAATGAATGATGTGTATGTCTTGATCCATGAATAGAAAGAAAGAAAGAATGGAGTTGAACAATAAAAGGATTGCAGAACGCAGTTGAACTAATTGATCCAAACATAGACTAACCATCCAACGGATAGGGCTTGACGTATGGAAGAAGAAGAAGGGCACCTATAGCGCTACGTGTGTAGAGACCATGGTGGATGACAGCTAGTTTGGCTGGTGTTTTGCACGCATAACTAGACACGGTCCATAATACTGAAATTTCAGCGCTGGTCATTCAACCGTCTTATTTAACGCTAGAACATACAAAACTAGGGCGATATCACCAGGATTGTAGAAATGAGACTCATCTTTTGACATAACTTCTCGAGGGAATCGTAAAGTTATCTGACCATCGATTTACGGTGATGAGAAGGTAAGCGAAAAGCGATTGCAACGTACGTATGTAAGTACGTAATCCGAAAGTGTTGGGAACACGATTATTGAAGGAAGAAAGGGACAAGAAGTGAAACGTAGCGACGGGTATATGTCGTACTGCCAACAATGGAACCATTATACGAACATTTTTTGTCGGTCATTGGTAGTCCAATCATTTGGAGTGCATGGTGGAATTATGAAACTTTGAAAAATAATTGCAGGGAAAGGACGTGAAGATATGATTTAATCATGTGAACTCTGTCATCAACATTGCATTGAGATGGTAAGAGGCAAAATTAATTTTTTATCAGGAACTAGGACAGAATAAATTTAGAACGTTATTAATTTGTAATACTGAAATTGTCGTCCTGACCGTGTGTTCATCATTCAATGCAAAATCTGACAATAAAGTAATAATAAATGTTATAAAAACTTTTGATGGAATGTTTCAACTCATACGAACCACGTGCCGAATGCGATAATGAGGTAAATCTATCATTTAAGATTGAAGATATGATGACTCAACGGAGGGCCTTGAAGAAATTATTCTCTTCTGCAACTAAGAAGTTGTTTCTGGTAAGCAAAGTGTCGCATTCTCATTTTAAAAATATATCAAAGCGGTTACGTAAATATCAGAGCATTGGGTAATTGCCTTTAAAATGCAGAAAACCTTTTGTAAAAATTGGAGATGTTTCCACTCTTCGAAAACTGTCATTGATATTCTGTTAAGACGGGAACGGAGTATACGACGCATTGGTCAAGCACCAAAGTAGTGACAGAAACTTTATTGACGAAATGGTAAATGCTTCACGGAAAGCGCAAAAGGGATGTGTTGAAAAACGTTTGCACATCTACCGGGTTCTGATGTATGGAACTACTGGGACAGAAGGGAATAGATATTGATTCTGACAGTGCTTCAGATTGCAATAGAGGACTTTGATAATACGACCGATTGTCGCGATTCTTAAATACAGTGAGATATTGAAGTAAGTACAAATTCTAATTTTATTCCTGAACAGTATACCGTAACTAATGACAAAGATGTTGTTACGGGTGGTGACAAGATTAATAGGACTGGGAGTTGTGAATTTTTCAAAGCACGGAAATATGCGCGAGATGATTGGTTAGACATGGTTTGTAGTGGACAATTGGTAACAGGTACGAATCGCAGGAGACATTTCACAGAAGAGGAGGTTGAAAACGTTGTTCATTTCATACTCAGAAGTGATAATGTTAAAAACATTTCCTGAGGAAGTCGTCGAGTAAGATGCGACACTACCGTTAAACAACTCCCTTGTGCCATGAGAAATATGTCAATACAAATTATGTGGAGGAAGTATATAACAGAACCGAATAGAAATAAAGAGAAAAGAAAATTAGAAAGAGCTTTAGTTATAAAACTGGTACAAAAGTTAAGTAGAGGAGAGTCTAAAAGACGATCATGCGTCGAATATGTGCCAAATGGACTAGTTTACGAAAACATATCAAATATGAAGGAGATGGCTAACATGGAAGTGCGTTTGGCAGAGGATCAAAAAACGTCCTTCAGTAGATTGGAAGTTTTGACACAATATCTCAAATATTTGAATGGTGAATTAGTATGGATCGTGGTTGCATGGTGGTCGAGCAATATGAAAATCGTTGTGGATTGCGGTCAAAAAAAAGGAACAGATAATGTTCCTGATGTGAATTACGCAGCACAAATAGACATTTCAATAAGTATACAAAAGCTTCTTCACATCACTGGAGAAGAAGATTTATTTCATGGAAAAGAAACTGGGGTCACAATTATATTTATGAGTTACACGCACAATGGGAAAAGGTTTAATTTTATTGCAGAAAGGAGTGCAATGGATGATGCAGCCATTGAGGTAAGATTTGCAGGATCATAAACTGAGGATGAAAGTTGTAACGACGAGGAAGAAACAAATTTTGGTAATGAAGATGTGGTATGCAACCCAGCTGAAATGCCAGACGTCAATGCTGCCTATTATACTTATGAACGTTTCATGAAGAACAAAGGTAAACGTTGTAGAGTTGATGTAGATGATTTTGAAGGTACTTAAATAAAAAAACAAATGTTGGACTTTGGAGGGAAGGGGGAACATTTACTTGTGCAAAGTGCCACAAGAGGTATAGAGACAAGAGGAAAAGAATGAGAATTTGGAAATGTGTTACCAGAACCAGTTGGATCGGACAACATTTAGTCGAGGTTTGGTTATGGCATCTGAACCCATATATGACCCGGGGGTATTGAAATATATAGAAGAGCGCAGAAGAATGCATTATTGTGAGATATTGTAACAAGTGAAAATTCAGACAATATAACATATAAGCAAGGATGGGTATGTAAATCAAAACTTGGTGAAACATTCGGTAATAACAACGTTCATTTATTTGTGAATAAAATACGTAAATTGTTCCATAATGGAGTAGTTGATCCTGGCAGTACGATGAGTGCAGCCATGATTAGGGATGGGACCCGTATTCATTACCCAGATAAATACATTCTGCCGGCATAGCAACAGATAACAGCAAAAATATCACAACTAGTTAAAGTCCAGAAAGCCAGGTCGATAACTGAAGATATGGAAAGAGTGACCATCCGATTCCTGGAAGGTACGGTTTACATCCAATAAATACATGAACATGAAATATTACAAGAAGTAATTGACATTCAGCCTATTTTAAATTGCAAAACTCCCGGAAAAGTTGTCGCAACTTCAATAGATAATGGAAATGATGCATTCCTCCCTGCAATTTATTCAAGTCGAGGTAAAATTGGAATTAATCAAGCAGAAACAGAAACAGATAGTATCATAAATGCCAATACGGTAATGCGGTGTAACATTGTAGAAAATAACAGTTTATATAAAAGTGGCGAGGTGAGAAACGTTTGTCTATCCAGTCGCAAGGTTATGCAAAAGTTGTACGGTGATATCATCTTACAGTTTGTTGCAAAAGAACCTGATCAACAACCTCGTATGGTTGTCGGTAATATCATTCGTACTCTTTGTCTGGATAGTAAAGACCTCCCACAAGATTTTGTTCCGAAAACACAGATTATAAACAAGGTTCCAAATTTGATAAGAAAGTTGAAACAGGTTCTGTCAACAGAGGTTCAGGTATCAGATTCAATAAATGACTGAAAATGAAATGTGGCGTCAACTGCATTTTACTTGTGGTGTCGTGTAATTCTAAAAATACTTGATAGTTTAACATAGATATTTTTAAGATGACTTCCCATGACGCTGCAAGTATTGGAACCGTTCCCATATAATGTCATATCAATTTATATAACAGTTTCATATGAAAAGAAAAAGCATATATGTTCTACAAGAAATTAGTATCAATTACCTAACCAGTTCGAAGTGCATGAATATAACAATGTTCCCAATAAAAGCTTCAATCATTGTCGAAAATAATACATCAAATTTCAGAAATATTACATATTTGTGCCCTGCAATTAAATAAGCATATACCTTACATTGGTAAATCATCTTGCTGATATAATTATTTACTGAATGTCCTCAAAATAACCAATTATATGTCATTTCGTATCATGGTGTTATCACTACATTCCTAAAATATAAATGATGTCTATTACAAAGTTAAGTAAGTACTTCATATCTATATCGAGATATTACAAAGATTCACTACACCATTTGCTGAAGATTATTTTCGTATCTGAATTAATGTTTTTATATTGTTCATGATCATGTAGTTAGTATGTTGGTTAGAATTTGTTGATACAAACACACAACAGATAATAAAATTGATATGAAGTGATAGCAATGTTCATAGAATCTCCATGTTACAGTATTTGGCCATGAATTCATTCTTGGAAAATGAAAGCAGCATCATTATTTCCATCATGATACACAGAATATCTATTATCATTATATGCATAGTCACTTTTTAGTATTACATACTTACTTTCTACAATCTGCAAGCCCCATACTCCCATTATGATTGACATAAATCTAGACATGCATACATCAGTACATGATACTAAAAGTATGGGGAATTGTTAGAAAAATAGTTAGTTTTACTCATAATCAAACACCGTAGTGCAATATGGAGAACTTTTGTAATCAATTTACACTGTTCAATTCGAGAAAATAAACGTGGACTGACTAGTAAACATTGTTTTCCTTTTTACCAACTTTCCATAACCCATTTACTTCCTTACATATAATTAACGACACATTACCGTTAAAACAGTTGCACGGAGGTCAAGAATCAATGAAAATAGGATAAAATGATCATAATTATGTACAGTTTTTTCGTCCTCGTTCTTACAATCAATGTAACTTGTCGTACCACTGCTTTGTGAAAAGAGTAACGTCTAGTTGATCAATATTTTAGTTATAATAATATTTTTGAGTAGCTGTTGTTGTTGATGTTATGGTATGACTATTCCTGTTTCACTAAATGTTGATTCATTTCTTTTGATTCCGATAGTATTACATTCCCTACAATTACGAAGATACCACTGGCTATCTTAAAGCTCTTGACAAACTTCGTACCCTTATGATTTCCGCCAGATATCCAAACATTGATGATGAAGCCACTACTATAAAATTCGTCATAAAATAGATATGGCAGCACCATACCTACACATACATGACACCACTTTGGCTTTCCAATATTCCTCGTTCCATACTGGCACTACTAACCGTGATAAAGACGGTTGGAACAACATCAACCCAAATTCACAACCCACCATACTCTTCATATCAACCACCACATCATCAACCATCATCAATAATATATTTTGGACCCACTCAAAATTTCTCATCACCACATCGCCATAATCCATCTCACTATGATCGTCATCTAAACAGCAACTGCTGTAAATTTCATGTCGCATAATATGGGCGCATTATAATTCACTCCTATGGCCAAGGAAATGATCCCAAACACCAACGTCATCAAAAACGCCATGCCTCCCATAATGAATCATCACAATTTAATTCACACCGCGCATCATCTCGTCCACGATTTTATCATATAACAAAAAACCATGATTTGTGAATCATAATGCAAACCTTCCCACCATGCCCAATTCATCTACCGAAATCTACTCCGATGAGGAACACTCATCAAACAGCACAGGTACGATAAATCTAGACAGTGTAGCCAATCCGAATCGCAACCATTCATCCGGACTTCACATGACAAAATTGAGACACTGTCTAACATTCCATACTGCCAATAATTAACTGACACCAATCAAGCATACTGAATCTATTGGCATATAAACTTATCACGGTACTATTCGCACAAAGGCCGTGCCATCATTAGCAATACCTTCCACTCTTGTTTCAGTTCACGAAAAAACCAGTGCCAACAAAGCTAAAATATTTACCCATAATAAATCATGTATTACATCATCCCAAAACTTGTCTTCACATAATATATACAACCCAATAGCAACATGGGAAAAACATGTCTCACACCTAATCACTACCTTCAAAAATTCAAACCGAATCACATGCACGATGGCCTCTCAAACAACCACTGCCTCTCATTTCAGAAACCTCAAATCATTCCATTCCTGCAACAACATCCAACACCACCTATATTTGAAAAATCAAACCATCACCAACCATATCAGCCCCTCTTACGAAACCATCACCCAGAATCATTCAGCGTCTCCTCACCTCACTACTATCGTCAATATCCACACACCCAATTGAAATGACATAATAATGTCTCTTCACCTTGCATTCAAGCTTGTGCCGATCCCTGCCCTTCGTCGCATTATATTCAAGGAAACTTTGCAGCCATTACTGAAATCACCATACCCTATGACGCCTTTATATCCTGGTCCTCCTGTATGAATGGAAAGATGGTACGGGCTCCCCGCCCATGAACGGAACAAACAACGAATGTAACAGGTCAGTCAATTGCGAGCGATACGATGAGCCTAATTACCCCAATTTCAGGAAGAGCGCACAGGCACATTGTAAGTTTTCTTGACTCTTCCTCATGATACGTTCTCGCACTACCCATCCAATTGCAAGCCAAACTAGCGTCCCTCATACCACAGATGTTAAAATATATGTTTCATGTACACAATCGACTACCGCAGCGATTTAAGTCTGACAATGCGGAAGAGTACAAATCCAAAACTATGACGTGATTTCTACATTCAAACGACATTGACCATACAACTGTAGTAACCCACGTAGCGGATTTGGGGCACCGGTGGATGGAAGATGAAGTGGTAGAGACTTGGGGATTGGGTTCCTTCACTACATTGGATTATTAACACCTCCATGAAAGTGAGGGCAGAAGCTTAGATGATCCCATGCTTCGACGAGACTAATGGGGCCCTTTTGAAGGCACGCACGTGGGGAGCACTGATAGATCGTCTTAGTTCCGCCCGTTGTCGGTATTCG
Organism: Odonthalia washingtoniensis; assembly: GCA_032358235.1. Lineage (NCBI taxonomy): Eukaryota > Rhodophyta > Florideophyceae > Ceramiales > Rhodomelaceae > Odonthalia > Odonthalia washingtoniensis. The sequence continues at coordinate 2,978 of JAULBU010043540.1, read as the reverse complement.
TCTTGTAGTTCGTTAACTAAGGTTGATGAAGTTTAGGCCAAGGTTTGGCGTCGTGTTATCACCAAAAGAAAGATGTCAGTCTCGTTGGTGCCCAGTTGGCGCCGGCGAGACGGTTTTCATTGTCTAAAATGGGTGGTGCTTACAGACCTGTCGGCCCAAGTCTGCAGGTTTGCAAGCACTATACTTTGTGAGAGGAACACGAAAAGAGAAAAACACGTGTCAAAAGGGAAAATTGGTGTTTAGACTGGTGGCCCTTACAGTAGCGGAGACATAGCAATAAAGCACGCAATTAGTGTCAGTAGCCCCTCAGTACCTACTTCCAGGAGGTACTACACCAATCCCTAGCACTAATCTTGGTGGGATGGGCCCGGCCGTCTTCGCTTGGGTTCGTGACGGCCAACGCGTTATTCAACCTCCACCTTTTTTTCTGTTTCCCGCGCTAATTTTCGCATCAATTATCCACGTGTTCCTTCCGACTATGGTCGATACAACTGCGATCCAAGGCGGGTCATGAGGTGGTAATCCCATGACAACTGCGTGCGCCGAGGGCGAACGTGCGGACCCCAATCAAGCACTCGGATGAGCTCGTGTCTTTGCAAGATAGTTCGATCTCTCGAGTGGGGTGGGGCGTGTGCAGTGTCGGCTCGTGCCGACGGAAGCGTCCCGTCGGTTGTCATGTTGTACCGTCCCGTTCGTGGTAATATAGGAAAGGGGCTCCCTGCTTTGGGAGGCATTATATCGTACGCGGAGTGTGCACGTCTCCTCGTAAATCTTGCGGACGATGTGTCGAAGCATGTGGGGCTCACCGCCTTTTTGCGGTGTTTTAAACCCAGTCTCCATATTTCCACCAACTAGCTGCTGGATCGATCCAGATCTTCGGTGAATCGCAAGGTTGACGTGGGCTTGCAGCGCCACGAGAGGCGTGCGCACGCTCCGAGAGGGGTTGTGGAAACGGTTCCTGCGTTGAGTGTATTCCGCGCGGAGTGGCGTATCGACAACCTACTGGGAATCATCGACTGCCTCCATGCCCAGAACTCATGGCTCTCCGAAAAAATAGCCACTTTTAGATCAAGTTGTTGTCTCTGTTGGCTGAGGACGATTTAAGTAAACGTCCCTGATATCGACCGTGTGGATTTCTCGATTGTCGCAGGAAGTCCGGGACGAGCTACTATCCGCAAGACGAAGTGTGTGTGCGTGGTAGTAGTCGAGGCGCGGAGATTTGTTCACGGCGGGGGTTACCACAGCGGTTACGATACCGCTCCGAAGTTTCGCAGAGGGTACGATAACGGAGGTGGTGAGACTAGTTATATATTAATCTTCTTAACGATTCCCACGAGTTTTCTCCTCCAAGTCTGGGGAGGTACGACCCGACTGTCTGGGTAAGGTACTCGACTTGACCCCAAATAAATAATGTTATTGTTTGTTCTACTCCCTGTCCTTCTTGCCCTTCGTCACCCTGTGCTCACGTTTTTTGGAGGACGTAGACGCGTAGCGTTCACCAGGGAAGGAGCCAGGAAAGGATCCAGGGGGAAGCGGATGACCGCCTTGAAGTTCATTCTGGATTCCACGGGGGCTTTCATGGTAGGGAGGCGGACGGAAGTTCCGCTGGGAATGTGGAGGATCTGTAGCGGAATCTTGGTAACTAGGGGCGGACTGGAGGATCGTAAGTAAATTTTCAGGCCGCCGCCACGGCTGCTTGAGAAGGAGGGAGCGAGGTGGACGAGAGGTTCGTCGATATACATGCAGGCGGTAGTCATGGACGCTTGGGAAGGAGACGTGGAGGCGGACAGGAGGTCCGCTGATACACATGCAGATGGCGGTTGTGGCTGCTCGTAAAGATAGGAGGCGGTCGGGAGATCCGCCAATATATATATGCAGGCAGCCGACGTGTCCGCTTGAAAAGGTGGGAGGCAGACGGGCTGGTTGGGATGTAGATGAAGACGTTGGCAGTCGCGGTCGACCGGGGATGACGGAGGAGAATGGAGAGGTGGGTCAGGAATTGTGGGCAAGCGGCCGTGACGGCCGCTGGAGATTTATGAGTCACATTTTTCTTTTATTTTTTTAAATCGTGCCCGTCTGCCGTGTAAATTCGAAGATGTCACCAGAGTCGACGACGGGCAGCAAGTCACTGAGGGGTTTTACATCCAAGATTTTGCCGCTACCCTCGTTTCTTATAGTGCCCTTCTTGAAGTCGATGAATATGTCTTCGCCAGTGTTATATTCATTTTGCCAATCTTCCTCGCTGACCTCATCCTTCAGCTTCCACAGCTAGAGCTCGCCAGTGGTCGAAGTGGTACGGAAGAATACCCTGGCATAGCTGAGAGCGATGACGGTGCAGCCTCCAGAGTCACCGATCGCCACCGGTACATTCACCCTGGGAGAGCCGTACTCAAACCTGTTTCTGGCCAAAATGATCCTGAACTACGTCTGGACCGTCTGTTTCTCTACATACCGCGCATAGTACTTGACGCGAGGTAACCCGTCCATGACGAAAGTAACCAGCTTCTTATACTAGTCTGCGTTTGACGGCACTAACTTCGGAAACTCCACGGAGCATATCTGGTTGGTGTCAATATTGTGCCCGACTGCGAACACTCGCCCGCATATCTCATTTCCAGTTCGACTCTTGTAGTTCGGCACAGGGTGCGTTACGCGCACTCTTGGTGCCGCGCGGTTATGGTGCTCCGAGGATGTCTGCCAGTGGTTGGTGGTACATAGAGTGAACAAAGAGACGGAAGAGGTTGTGGAGGAGAAAGTTCGCAAGATTTCGGAAGTGCAAACGAATGCCATTTAAACAGTTTATTAACGTGCGGCGCCGGCGCTAAGATTGTGAATCAGAGCGGATCGGGGGTGGGTGTGTTGATGAAGTTAAGGAAGGCAGTCGGAGTGGTGGCCAGGAAGTAGGACATTGTATTGGTCGCCGATGGTAGGGTCGTTTAAGTGACGCGTCAATTGGGCGGGGTGGACACGTGTACAAG
>JAULBU010043529.1:0-14075 GCA_032358235.1 Odonthalia washingtoniensis | reverse complement strand
CACAAGGTTGATCTCAACCCTGTGGGTTGGTCGTTGCTCCAAAGCAAAAGAAAACCCCTGTAGTGTCGAAAATCGCGCGTTCGTTTGCAAGAAGAAAAGGAAACTGAAGGAGAAAAAGGAACAGGATTCGAGTGATAAATCATACTGTCAAGATGTTAGTACAGAACCTTATAAGTGACCAATGTTGACATATGATGACGCTACATGAGTCATACGCTATATGACATACGATCGGCTCACACGTTGCTCTCCACTTCAACGTTGCTGCACATTTAATAAATTTCTTTACATTTTACAAGTTGCTTTGCAATTACTTTATCAGAAGGTGTACAGCATTTTGGTGACCACAAAACACCTGTCATAAGTTACAAGGTAACCAATTAGAATTAGAATTATGTCTCGGTAGTCAGTACGATCCAGGTGCCTGACATTGCGGGACAATAAGAACTGAAAAAATACAAGTGTCGCTCATCTGAGAATGTGTGGAATCATCCCACATGTATAAATACATGCCGAGCTTGCACTTCGGGGCAAGAAGAAAGGAGAGGTAGAATGAAGTAAAGAACGACACAGGGCGAAAGCATCAACAAAGTTAATCACGCTGATGACCTGATCCGGTTTATAGACTGAAGCAGTCATCGAACCTCGACACGAACGAAACCAAGCTGAAAGGCAAGTTGTCGTATCACAGCTGTTCACTTGAGATAAGATACCGACCGTGAATCCACGGTTGGTGACCGACTCACATAATTAGTTTGGAAGTCGATATCAAGCGATAAAAGGAAGGGCGGAGAATCGCTACCATCACGTGCCATCAAAACGTACATAATTGTATCTACTTAATAGGGATATAATTGGAAGGACAGGATTTAATTAACAAAAACAGAAAGGCGACATAAATAAAGATCATAGGAATTCAGAGGTCTGCAAGAGGTGAACGACATTATGTTTATCCAGACGGAAGGAGAAACATATCAGCGGATAAAAGGAACCGGTGTGACAACAAACTGATGAATCCATGTAAGAAGGGATCCCCGCAGCTCCACCACGCCAACGCGGAGATGGTCCTCCTAGCGACGATGAAGACGATCATAAGGAAAGGATAAATGACACCAGCTAAGAAGGAAAAGGGTAAGAGTCCATTATAAAGCCAAGGAAAAGAGGAGACACGGTTGGGAACGTTCACATGAGCGAAAATCCTTGGAGTGTCTATACTACACAAAAATTGATGATCAAGCAATTCGTGTGAAAGAAAAGGATGTATTTGATGGAAAAAATGAACGTCATTTCGTGCAAAATGGAAGCAAGATGACATAATATGGAGGAAGAACGATGATGGCCAAAGAAAAAATGATGACGGCAAGAAAGAAGCAAGTAACTGTATATAGAATGGAAGGTGCAAGTAAGAGGAAGAATGTACATGGGTGCAGATAAGAGAGTGAACAGATTATGCAATTACGGTATAACCTGTATACTGTACAGTACCATGTATTTTTATGAGATGATATTTTCACTTTATACAGTAACTTGGAATTTTAATTCTTACGCGCAACACACAATTGTACAGTACATACACTGAACTGTAATAACACTTCTCACATGTTGGAATTGGAAGAATCCCAATTGTGTCGGCAAACAAATTTTTGTTGCGGTAACTCTTTACACGTGTTGAAATTGAAATAATTCCAATTTGTAACTGCAAGAAATTTTCTGTTGCAGTATACATACCGACCGGGGAAGAGAGAGGGAATAGTAAACGAAGGTGGACACTTTTATGAAATTCAGAATTTAGCAAAAATCAGTTTCTGATCCAGGTGTAATGAAGGAACGAGGAAGGGAAAACAATTCAAAAGAGCCTGCTACGTGTTAATAATCAACCGTAGCGCAAAATTACGGAAAGTTATTCGTCAACCATCGACTAGGATTGACAGAGATACTAGCACTATTTTGATCCACCAGCCCATAAAGATACTTCATTGTATCAGTGTTGCAGTCATTAGAGCGAAGATAATTGCCATTTCTCATCCAAAATGTGAATTTACCATTAACCCTCTTCAATTGCATATTATCGTATTTCTCAATAATGTAGGCTAATTTTCCAGAAGGATTCCACAGTACAGTGGAATAGTTTGTATTAATTTATGTTATTAAATATCTGTGAAATTTGCGTAAAGAAAAAAATTGAAACAAAAAGTACTAATCGGCAACAACATGATGAACATGATTAGGACCATAATCAATAAAATCTCTTCACCACCCGAAATAGGAACTGAAGAGCTAATCTCCAAATTCTGGTGCTCAGATACTGCTGCATCAGATTTCAACTTTCTACTCTGCTGGAAGATTTTGAAGTTCCTGTGTTATGATTTTGGTCCACACGATATGCTTTATCACCAGTCAGGTAGTGAAAATAAGTTGTGTACCTTGCAATACACCATGGAGCAGCTACCATCCAATCCTTATATTTTGACCCATCGTCGGCTGTGAATACATGATCCAAATTGGCGGTGTATTTCGATAACTGATCTTTTGTTAATGAGAACAAACCATGATCATATTTTTTCGTGAGCGAATTTCTCCAGGTGATATTTCCGTAAACAGAAGTTTCATAGTAATGACCTGTGAGAACACATATAAGAATATTTTTTTCTGCGAAAACTACCAAACCGGACTGGTCATGTTTAATAGTAGAGTTTTTCATGGACAAACCTAGAGCCCCGGATTTATTGGCACGTTAAGCTTCTCTTGTCATACCTTCCAGGATGAGATTTCATTTTGGCGTCCACTTGTCTTAAGGTATTCCACGACCGCTATCGTACAAATTTCCATCCCCAACCACATTTTGAAGGGAGTGGCGAATATACTTCGTAAAAGTGTGAACAGAAGTAAGTCCAACCGGTATGTCCCATACATCTGTTATTCTTTTCCCTTCAATTAATTCTAGTTCTTTCAGTAATAATCTTGCTGCAGAAATCTGTTCTTACGTCCCAACTATATCTGATTCATCTTTCAGTAACTGTCGTCCAAATACGGCAACCAGTGGAATCCAACAGCATTCCAAACAAGTTTCATCCATATCACTGCCAATAAAGCTTCTGTGCTTGGTGAGAAGCATACATGCAAGTTCCACAGAAAATGTAGCCGAGCATGGATCCGTAACCAACTGACCGGCGTGTGTAAATTTCTCAATAGTAAGTATGATCCGTTTTATCGATTTCTGTTCAAGTCATAGCACTTATCTAGCACAAGGTTGTTTCGTTTCCATAAGTAAGAATACCTTTTCCTTTTTAGGCAGCCTCAGGTTGTCGTTCATTTCATTACATGTTTCGGGATGAACAGAATTAATGGACACGGAAATATCGGAGTCTAGCCTACTCAATTCATGGTTTCATTCTATACCATTCTCTCGAAAGTGGACGGCTTGTTAAATAACTGAAAGATGCGACAGACGGGGCACTCTTGTATCCGAAGTATAGTAACCCCCTTCCCTTCTTTTAATAAAAGGGGTTATCTTCCACACTGAAGCAAATTATTTACGGCTTGATATCTTTCCAATCTCATCTTCTTCCGAGTTGTCCAACGGAATGAGAATTTTCAATAGCTTGATTTGACTGCCCAAACATGTGAATTGCAATGCGGAGCAAAAGATATGTGCATGAAATTCCTTTATAAACATTTCATGACGAAAATCAACGAACTGTTTCATGTCTTCGTCAACAAATTGATCATGTTCTGGATTGGAAAGGTCCTGGTCGAACATGATTTTGTATGCAGGGACTGTAAGGATGAACTCCCCCTTGTCATGTAAATTATTACCCATAGCATCTTAATGTGTATCATGAGGTCTTTAAATTCGGAGTTGTTGCAACAGTCAAAACTATGCATACTTTCCTTCAACAATTCCATTGCATCCTCTGTCAATTTCTCTGAAACTGCTGATTTTATTTCATCTTCATGTTTCACATCTGGTCTGTATTTCGGAGTTGCTTGTGGCTCTATTTCAATTTCCTCGTCAGTTAAATTTCTTCCCTTTCCTGGAACCGTCTATTTCTTGTCTCTTCTCCCGTCTTCAGCAAAGAATGGAGATCTTCCACGCTTTAAAAAACTAGTGTAACCATCCGTAATTTCTAGGAGCGGTATCAATAGAGTCGAATCAAGTGTCGAATCACCAGATCAAACTTTGATAAAAACGACCAAACGCTTTTGCGTATATAATTATATGTATATAATTATATCCCCAGATGTGTATCTATTTATATATACTGATAATTAGTTTGTTGTTATCTATATAGATATGTATACCTTACCAGTCATTAGTGACAGTAGTATGGTCTCAACTTTGGACCTTCTCTTGTCGATAATTTTAATTTTACGAAACGTAAAAGATAGCGATAGTATACTGGGTTATGCCGAATAGGGATATACAAGCAATATTATTAATAATGTATACCGGGGAGTGAAATAGGGAATTTTTACACGTTAGCAGAATCCCACGCTAATTTGGGCTATCCTGTGTGGAGGTGTGAATTGTTCAAGTGGATTATGCAATAGAGGGGGTGTATTAATTAATGCGTTTCTTTAGTTTAGTGAATCGCTTATTTATAGCGAAGTGGTTGATTATTCATACCGCTAGATGGCTTCGCAGAATATTACCACGATATCGTTAGATATCTACTTACCGACTCTGCTCTTGCCCTCGGAGACAATGATGTCGCTCGTTTGTTACGCGTGCGAGTATCCTCCGTGCTCTCAGTTGCCGATGATTAGATCGATTGAGGCGCATTGGTTCTGAGTCTCTTCTTCTTCGAGTTTGAAGCTAGTATGACGTTAGTGCTGGTGTTACGGGTTTGGGTTTCAGTTGATGTCTATTTTTTTATTGAAATTCTCCACGTTGGTGGGGCACGATTTATATATACTAAGTATTGGTCAATTTTAGTCGAGCTCGAACGGAACGGGTACACTTGTATTACTTACTGTCGGTAAATTAGTAATCTCGAACCCTGAATACCTGTGCTTTCACACACGTGTGGTTCAATAATTGAATGGAATTTTTTTTTTGCATTCATGACTGCCGAAGCTGTTCTACTATTAGTGTGTATGCACGTTCGAACAAATAATCACCTGTAATTTCCTTACTGTGTATACATGTTTAAGTCGTTTATCTATCAAGATTATTATCGTTGTTATTATTCTGTTTCGCTGAAAGTGGAACTATCGTCTCCTCTTCGTCTAGGCGTTTCGTCTTCTTACCTTTTTCATCGTTTTATCATCATCATCTCGTCATTGTCATCATAATTTTATCATCATCCCGTCGTTGTCATCATCTTATTATCATCATCGTCTCGTCTTTTTTATCATCTTGTCATCATCATCATTCTCATTGTTATCATCTTGTCATCATAGTCATCTTTATTATCAACGCTTCTCGAAACACACACACTTCTGTGTCACGCGAATGTTAACAATCAGTTAATTCGGTCGAGGCGTCGTGGTGAATCCACATCAAGTTGTGGAACTGTGGTCTTCAGAGCCTCGCACACATGACCAGGCACATCAAAACATAATTTTGACAAAAGAAAGCAGTCTGGATTAAAAAAGAAAGGTACTAAAAAGGGAGCTGTTTCCATATTGAAATACACATCATAAATTGTAACATTGACAAACATTTCATCCAGGTTGAAAATAAATAAGTCGGTTTTGTACCGAAATGAAGTATCCTACACAATTGTGTTCTTCCGATTTTCAGGAGACATCAATCTTTCTTCAAGCACAGGTCCGTGGTTAGTTCTGAACGTTTTCTCCTGTTTTCTCCTGTGTCCAAGGGAAGAATCCCATCTCTCTGGACGGAAGGAAATTGAATATAGAAGTGTCTAATCTGTAATAAATATATAGCGGAAGTAATGTACTGACTATGTGAATACCGATTCATTGTTCTAGACGAGCCTAGGCTTAACAAAGTGTTTGAAAATTTAACCCAATTCTTGCTCCAGTGAAATGTTTACTATTTACCAAATTATTTTCGCAACGTTTATTGTTTCTCTTGTTGTCTCTGATAAAGCGCGATAAGACCGAAATGCTGTGAAAGGATACAAGGAATTCGAAACACGGTGGGATGGAAATATTGAACTAAAACGCTCTTGCTACTTTTCGACAGGTCTAAATGATAACATGGATGTACCTTGGACCAACAAAAAATCCTGTTGAAGTATTTTTATTCTCGAAGAGGTCCCGGAAGATTTTTATTGTTCGTGCATCCGTGCGTCCAAAATTATATATTGCGAGAGAGGAGCCGGCTATCGTCAGTAACCATTTTTTCAAAATGGTACAAAATATTTTGGAAAAAACAAAATGGTGCGATTTTGGTCTCAAAAGAAATATGGGATGCAAAAAGAAATCAAAAACGTTTTGATAAATGGAAAATATCAAAAGGGCTATATTTTTTATTTTGTTCATCATAATTTTTTTGGGTTATTTCGGAAACATGAATAGATCTTCTTAGAGAATTTTTAAAAATATTTAAAGATAAAACTTTTGGGGTTTTCAATTATTGTTGGGCAAGTTTGGGACCCATTTGGCACTCCATACGTGGTCAGCACGGTAAGTTTCCAATTTTCAAAATTTCTAAGATTTTCAAAAGGTTTGTCGGGGAATTTAATATTTTTAATGTAGCAGTACTACATTACTAATATTAAATTCCCTCCTATCAGTAATACATTTCGAAACCGGGGTCGATGAGTAATATTGGTTGCACCTATTAGATATTACATTCCAGCAAACAAGATGCCGTGATTGAACGAATGTAATTCAATTTACTAATTCAAACGTGATCATACGCCGTGCACATTCCAATCACCTTCATCACATGGCCTTCAATGCCATTATAATCATGAGCCTGATGGTAAGTCATTTGACCGGCAGCGGGCTGGGAAATTGATGAAACGCCATAGGACTACGTATGTTCCTATTTCGCAGACCATTATCGGTAATGGTAGGAGGCTAAAAATCGACAGGGTGACAGATCAAATATGAAATGATGATCCTAGCTGTGAACTAGAGGAAACTGAAGACTAGTTCATGTTTTAAATAGATCCAGATCTGGAGGTGGATATGATAGCACCTGAAGATATTTTATCTTTGGAAGTGGATGATAATGCTGTAGATGGAATGGAGGAGCCGGTAGATATGTTCCTGGACTTGCGCCTCTCGGATAAATATAATATGTGCAACTCTGTTTTATCTACACTGAAGAAGAATGGACACAGATTAGTATAAATTTCTGTTCTAAATTCAAATACATGGGAAACATTAAAAGAAAAGAATAAAAACGAGACATTGAAAGATGTTATGGTACGGGAGTTATGACGTGAAGTTATGTATCTTAAGATTATCTTCGTGTTAAGTTTCATGTGCTGGATGCAGTAGACGTCATGAATTCACAAATAAGCTTCAAGTTATCAGATTCAGTCATCACTAAAGCACCTGTCTACTCCTCAGTACGTAGTCACTCAATCAACTCTGACCTAGTACATGCTGTAATATAAGCAGAGAGATTCATAAAAGAAAGATTTGTTGCTGGTGCTTATTGGCGGACGAAAGAGAGTGATGTTGTAAATTCTTTTTTGTCCTTGCTGCAAGTGTACAGCGATAAATCGCAGGTAAATCTGAAACCAACGTCTTTAACTTTCTATCCTCTTCATATTATACTGCTTAAGAGTACAGAGTAGACTAAAAGAGAACAGATTACATCATGGAGGTCTGTTATTGCATATTTAACTGTGGAGTTCCTTCCCACGGGGATAGACAATGAATTCTATAAAGATACCTTTTATTCATGAAATCAAGTAGAAAAGGACGCACTGTCACTCGCCACGAAAAACTCAAATTTCTACATGAGTGTATTAGATATTGTGTTCAGTATTTATCTGATGAAGCAGTGAAGGGAATATCAGTACATACCAAAAATGAAGCTGAACTTCATTTTCACTTTCTTCTTTCTTCGTACATTGGCAACCTGCATGAATGCGAAGATATGTGCACTGTGAAGCGTGATAGGAACACGATCTGGTAGTATCACAGGTGTCTCTTTTCTAAAAGACAGTTACCTTTCAATATCAATGAACCCGAAAGTTCACTTAGTGTTTAAATGGATATAGTCCTTCGGTTTAGGGACAATGATACAGCCAAACTTGATGAATTGAATAATTTGTCAATAAAGCCAATTGAACCAATATTTGATATTTTCCTTATGCTTGGTTGACTACAACTGTAGATATCAACATCATTTTTCCATTTACACCACTACATGCCCTTTCCCTTGGAATATCGCGCATGTTAAAAGAATGTGTGTTCCACATGATTTCTAATCTCGCTGTTCTACATCTATATTGACTTCAAGTGGGAAATGCGACAGTTAAATGCAATACAAATATCTGTTTTAAAACTCCTCAACACCTTTTTAACCGAAGAAGAGAGAAGTTCCCGGGTTTGAACTTACGTGTTGATTTCTCAAAACGTTGTACTGGTAGTAACCTTTAAGACCTTTTTACCGAATCTGAATGAGTCGGTATGTCGGAAGTTGAATATTTCAATAGTATTGATTTGATATCAAATTTCATGGGGTAGATAATTGATTGCTGTGGTGACAACGTTGTTGCTTCCTATGTAACCTACGTTTTTTCGAAATATGAGGAATTTGTAAACTTTATATGTGGTCTCGATCGTACACCTGGGTGGATACAGTTCGAGCTACAGAAATTGAAGACAGATATTTCTCAATTTAAAGATATTGGAAGGTCCACATTTGGGACGTATCAAGCACCAGAAATGGGTGCACCAAAGTGGAATATGTTTGATTATCTCCCAACAGATCTGGATAGAACAGGAGTGTTGGATTATATGAAGAGAGATCTGTGTGAAATGGCACATAAAGGTGTGAAGGCATAATACAGCATAACATCGAAGAGAACTCATACAGAAATTACCGGAACCATGGATGTTCACAGAGATTGTATGAATCGAAAACATACATAAGAATTTGGTAGAAGAAATATTCTTAGTTCAAATTTACCAAATTCGAGTCGAGTACAAGCCTTTTGAAAAGACACTACTTGCCTTGTTCTTTATAGTCCATTTATTTCGTTTTTTCATGTTTTGAATTAAAGCGTCTGAATCGTGAAATTTTCAAAAGCAAGAGAGGAATGGGAGTAGAATACAATATGGGGCCATTTAAAGAATTTTTCATTCGTAACTGGAGATGATGGAATACAGGTTCTCAGCAATCTTCTTCGAGATATACTAAGTAGTAATAGACTCAATTCGAGGAAGTCTGGACATTTCAAACCTCAAGTTCCTATGGCGGAATATATTTTAGGGTACCGGATTGTCTTTCTTCAAGACAGGGACAAAAACAGTATCGAAGTTTTTATACCGAAGAATAGATTACGATTTTCGCAACGCTTGGTCTCGAAACAACTGTTTTACGGGTACGGATCAAACATCCAGAGATTGGATAATGCCATGATCAAATCAGATGGAGAGGATGTGATCTCTATCAACGATGGTTACATGCGGGTTTGGTTTGAAACGATTTTATCATTCTTTCGAATTCATACTGGTTTTGATAGTTCATCATGCTAAATTTACAGATTGCGACATTGTCCAGATTTCCAGCAAAGTTTTGAGCAAGATTTGTGTTTTGTGCAGTTCTATGAAGTTCTAGGAGCTGACCAACTGCCAATATATGATATAGAAAAAATACTTGCGTGTTTTTGTCTCCATTGGCAGCGTGATGAACTAACACTAGGAAAAATATATTCCAGTAAACAGTACGGTCTAATACTAATCGACTGTACCAGACAATTGGTGAACATTATTCCAGCTGACGTTGAGATGGCTTTAATGAATGAAGCGAAGTTCAGAAAGATGACCTTTGAGAAATTAAGAACTGGTGCAGAATGGTGAGCGTCTGATCTGTTTAACGTGAACATGTTTTGCCAGCCACCGAAGGGAGTTGTATGAGAATTATGGAGCCAATCATGATCTGGATGGTGTTGGAAGCGGATGATTTATTATATCTTGAGGACAACTAAACAAGTAAACAATAATGATATGGAAAGAAATTAGACCCAACTGTGTCAGTGGATTGTGAAAACATTTGAAAGAAAACAGTTCTTTTGATATTGATAAACTTTTTCTTTATATGCCTTTCTGAAAGAAGAAACGAAAGAAAAAAGATCCAAAAACAACCAAGGAAAAGTGAAACAAAATGAAATCAATAATAAACGAAGAAAGAAAACAATAGTAGAAAGAAATAAAGAAACATATAAACTAAAAGAGAACATAGAAGAAAGAATGAAGCAAATAAATGAGACGTCTACATTTCATGAACAAAGTAGCTGGATATTCAATCATCTTCCATATCCAAACCGTGATATGTCGACTTTCTTCTTCTTTGTCTGGGGCTATCATCATATTCTTCTACATTACTTTCTTTGTTGACATCCAATAACTGTGTTCTACTGTAACTTCCATAGGTTTTCCTAAATCTGTTGTTTGCATAATGTAGAAATCAACTACGTTTCCCAGAACTTTTGATACCGATTTTTAAATGCGTTCTGAATTAAAGATATGTAGTAATTGCCGTATACAGCGTTCTAAAAACACCACGTGTGTTTCGAATATAGTTTTAAATTCTCTTTTCTACTGAACCTTCCGTTCCGACAGTTAGCTCTACATCAAGCTGTTCAGGATAATTGCTCGAAGCATCTTCAAATTAATCGAGTCATATCCAAATTCATTGTGCTGAAGCCAAAGGCATTAACTCTATCAAAATTATTTTCACCTGTATTGGAATTTTTCGGACCGTTCGGGATCGTTTTGATGAAGGTTAAACTGCATCTTTATTGTTATTGCCCGTTGGCGCACCATATGTAGTATTATTTTTACATTGTTACTCTTCATCTCCATCTTCATGCTCAGATTTTAAAGAATCCACTATACTTGTGATGATTTAATCTAATCGAATTGAATACATGATACTACATGCATCTCCACTTGTAGAGATAAACTTTCGAAACTCATACAATGTATTTAATGGTGCCTAGTTATTAAATAAAACATCTACCAAACCTTGAGCCAAATTTCTTACAATTCTTCCTTTGCAACTTTCCTCGCATAATACGTCATACTATGACGTAATTGGCGATTATGGAATTTTGGCATATATCTGAGTAGTACTCAGATATCTTCTAAAATGCCATATCTCGACCACTATTATTGAGAACATTTTGTAGCCTGTTGTATACTTCTTTTTTCTGTTTAGTTCTTATACGTGCATCACCTGGATCGCCCAGATTTTTCGGCGCTATATTGACTCTGAAACCAACACAAATTAGAAAAACTTCTTTGACTATTTTCTTTAGAGTACCAACCGTCTGTACACATATTATGTAAAATATTTTTAAACGTTCTACAGTTGTCGATCCGCATTCGTAAATACATTTTTCGAGATATTCAGAAGGGGTAGACTCTACGTTACGGCGAAGGAAAATAGTTTCAGCTTGTCCAACAAACTTGGAAACACATTTTTTGTTCGAAGTGAATAATTCTCCGTTCATCTCGAACTCCATGGGACATTTTGGAACATAAACACCATTAACATTTATGTTTTCATCCTCTTTACATTCAAAGTCCCATAAAGGAGAGCCAAGTGGATGGCATCTCGTACCTCTTTTGAAGTTCTTTTCGAATTTATTTAATGAAAATCAACGTCCTTTTTAATCACGTACTTTTAAGTCATCATCATCACCGCCAATTGAAAACCTGTTCGGAGGCCACGGAATTCCTCCATGCATATCAGAACACCAGACCTCAGTAACCTCGGATATATATATATATATGAACAGATGGTGTCATCTTGTACATTTACTGAGCGACGTAGTCAACAACAGGAGAAGGGAAGATTTTCCATGATATTACATCATCATCGCTATTAGTGCAGATGACGTTCTTTGTTTTAATTGCTTTTGTTCCCTTTTGTTTGAACAGGATGGCGCTTTCTGCGACTTCAAATTGTAATTATATTGATCTCTTCTCCTCAAAAAGACGTGCGAATTTTCCTCATACAATTTTCAATACCGCTTAAACGGAGGCACAAATCCCTTTTTCCCTTCATAATCCCTTTTCAAATAATGTAATTCACTGACAGTCACAACCATTGTATCCTCTTCATCTTCAAGTGAACTATTTTTGTGAAATGCAGTATTGTTCATCGGCCGTGGTACCCTCATCTTTCAACCATTAAATGCCCCTTTATTTCATCACTCTACGATTAACCATCCTTGATCTACTGTAGTTATCAACAACACCGCGCCTGTCATCGTTTGTATCATTTCTAATTTGAATCGGAGAATTGACTGAATCGTTTATTGCAAGTTCATGATTAGCTGTTATTTCATCAACATGATCGACATAGTAGTTTACTCTAGTTTTCCTACCACGCAATATTTATTCAATAACTCTAGGACTAACCATTCTTTATCTACTGTCATTATCAATACCACCGGCGCTGTCTTCGGTAGTATCATTTCTAATTGAAATAGAGGAATTGGCAGAAGCGCTTATTTCATGCGCATGATTAGCAGTTGTTTCATCACAATCATCTCCATAATCTCTTTCTCTGGTTTTCCTACCACGCCCTCATTCTCTCAACACGTCAGGAATACCCATCGTAGAACTACTGTCATCATGAACACAACCAGACCAGTATTCATTATCATCATTACTCATTGGAATCGTTGTACTTTATTTCGAAGACAAAACAAGTACTCGAGAAAACTTTCGGGGACCTATACGAGTAGATTTTATCTCTTTTTGATTTTGATTTAGACCATCTGCTTCAAAGCCATTTGATTGAATCTCTTTTTGATGTTGATCATCGCTCACAAATGGATCAGAATTTATTCTGAAAAACTCCTCAAAAAAATAGCTCGAGACACAACTTGAACGTTGGGAGCTGCAATTTGTGCTTGTTGAAAACGTTTCGGTGACTCATTATCTCCTCCAGATAACTTATTCTCTGGACTGAAGGTAGAACATGTTATTATTTCACTACTTCTATTTGATTTTCGCCTGGTTACCGTTTTGCCTGCAGTCGATGTAAAGTAATCCTTACTTCTTGTCGGGGACAGTTTTACTGTCAAAATAGAAAGACAATTTCAGTGCTTCGGGAAGCTGTGTGACTAACAATATCGTGGGTCTTTCGGCATGTATGTGTCGATTTTAACACATCTAGAACATCCAATCATAAACGCAGAAATGTTGTAATGCGTCAGTAGAAGTTGTATACCAGGTCTGTTAGGGACAACTGTTAGTGTCCCTAGTATAATTGCCAGGGCTGCTGAGGACAATTGTCACTTTCTCCAGCATAACTATCAGGACTGATAGGGACAGTTTTCACTTTCTACAGCATAATTTTCAGGACTACCATGGACAATTGTCACTTCCTCTAGCATCAATACCCGGACTACTGGGGACAATTATTACTATACCTAGCATAATTAACAGCGCTTCTGGGTATAATTTTTACTATCCCTAGCATAATTACTAGTGCTGTTGGGGACAATTGTTACTTTCCCTAGCATAATTAACAGGGATTTAAGGACAACTGTTACGGTCCTTCGCATAATTATCAGAGCTGCTGGGGACAACTGCTACTTTCCCACTTTTTTAATTGTCACTGTTTATGAAGGGAAGCCTATTTGCCGCGATCATCTTTATTACTAATTTAATCCCTCTTTCCAACTAGATGGAATCTATTTGGACAATATCTATATCACAACCAATGCATATCATTAGTGAAAGGTTGCATTAGGTAATTCTGGAGAACAGCATGAACCAGAACTTTTATTTCTGTGAAATGTTGCAACCAAGACATGGAGACGGTCCAGTCCCGCCTCCGTTTTCAAATGAAGAACATCTTTAGTCTATCTCATCATCGAAAGTGAAAGTATAATGGGAAAAGGTAATCATTTATTTATTGTCTGGGGAAGGAAGTAGTTTGATGTCCTATTTATAGA
>JAULBU010043518.1:0-14082 GCA_032358235.1 Odonthalia washingtoniensis | reverse complement strand
GAAACCCCCGAAAGATAAAGAGAACTCTTCTGGATTAATTTTTCAAATCGCTCAAAGACTTTTCGGACACCCTGTATGCTGGAACACAAACTCAATAGAAAGCTCATGACATACTTGACTAAGTTCAAATTTTCTCTTGTTAGATGTGTTCACTATATGCGACGTACTTGTATCTGTCAACAAAATTTATTAGCCGATAGTATCCTAGAATACGGTACTTGTATGATGGTCAACACATACAAAGTAGACATGATACACAGAATATTGTTTTCAAATGTAGTGTCGCCTTCCACCAGCAGAAGAATCATGTCGCTGATACTTCGAATTTAGCAGTGCTCCTTCAGTATATATTTTCTATAAATTGCTCATTAAATAAACACGTTCCGAGCAGCGAGGTGAGACAAACCAAACTAAGCTCTACCACTTCTCTATTTCACGTCTTTAGTTGGGCCAGCTTAAAAGACAAGCGTAGCGTTATCAATCCTTCGTACAGCGTGTGCAGTCGCTGATAGTTCATCACTACAATCTCGCTATATTACAGCTTCAACAACTGCAACAAGAAATGCTCAGTTTAATCAATAAATAGCTCACAGAGTGACAAGCTTCATCGGTTTCACAATACAGTTTCACACTCGGTAAGAACATCGCCAATACAGTGTCACCAACATCCCTGCGCGACGCGACTCATACCAACCTCTCTGCACACTCACCAGATTCAAATCAAATACTGGAATTTAACAGGCCCATTCTGATTATTGGGGTGGGCTTGAATGGGATGAATATTTGGAGTCCCTGAAAATTCTTCTTCCAACTCGGACTCATGGTGTGTAATTCATGTTATAGAACACCGGTAATTTTCTGTGCTCAAGCAATTAATGGTTGCTGGGATGAGAAACAGTGATGTGTAGTCTGATGTACGGCTTCCTATTTTGTTTAAAGACTATTTTTCCGATATTCAGTTTAATTTAACTATCTAATGAGTGGCGTGGTATTGACCATGACGGCGGCGTTTTTTTATCCGTTCGCAAAACAAATCCAAATACGAATATTATGCGCCGGGTGGATATTATGGGCATAAATGGAGGCAGGTAGGGATGCATATTATAAGTAAGGGCGTGAAGTGGTTCCAAAAGAAAATTTCAAATTGATGTGTAACCGATTGCTGACGACAGTTGTTGAATTCCAAATTGGAACGGCGAATGAAAATTGACTAATAAATATTCTGGCGATATGTGAAGGTTACTTCAGTCCAATTTTGAAACATTTTTCTTTTATTCTTGGACAGTGGTCAAATACTCTGAGGGTATAAGAGTCACCAAAACCCTGTACATCTTTATGATCTACATGGTGGTGGGATCGTGTTGTTCGGAATGTTTTAGAGTCTATGGTATAATTGTTCTAGAATTATGGAAGAAGGTGCTTCTTCAATATTCGCCCAACTGCAGTCGAGCTATTTTCCATTCAAATACGGTTTCTTAGTGCTTTCCTAGTAGTACGGTGGCAAACTATGGGTGTTCGCGCTATATGTTGCAAGTAAGAATAACGGTTACAGATTTTTCAATCCTTGGGGGTGCAGACTGAATAACATCCTGATTTAGTAATCTAATTCTTTTCAGATCTTTGTGCGAGTGACTTAGAAATGTGAGTCATCTATCCATGTTGAAAGAGGAATCAAATACATGAACAATGTCGAAGTTCATTTTTCAATGCTGGTGTTGATAGGTATATTTCGTGCTTCAAACGGCAGGTTGGCTGCTAAAATTTTCATACTGTACTGAGTATACGGTCAGAGTTGGACTATCTTGTACCGATAGAACCATTGGTAGAATCTATCGTTGTCCCAATCGGTGATTTTTGTCCTTGTTACGAGACATTGCGTAGATTAGTAGCGAAAATTTATTGTTTAAAAAGATCTGTATTGAAGTTCTGCGAGCGGATTTTCGAACAAAATATATAAACTTTTAGTGTCAAAAAACATTTGAAATATCTAGTTGTCAAAGAGAGTGGCGCTATATGTGGAAGACCGGTTAAAGGAAGCTTGGTGCCACACGTGTGTAAAATAGTTCTGGAACAGTACGTGTATTTATTTCTAAGGAAATATCAAGTTCCGTCGTTTTTCTCTACATTGATTCATGTCCTCTTCTTGATCTAATTCATTAACGATGCTCTGTTAAGTAGTAAAAGCTTCATTTGTATTCAGTTGAGAAGAGAGAAAACTGGTGCTATGCAACTGTATCTGCATTTGGTTCCAGTGACATGTGATCCAACAGTTCGTCTTTCTTGAACTGAATGGGCTACAGTGTTCGTGTATATCCCTCGGTACGCCAAATTTCAATAAATATTTCCAAACTGTATTTTATATGGGTACTTTTATCCGTAATCAAAGTACCCACAATAAATTCTTTTTTGAAAAATACGATTTTCATTGTGACATCAGATGAAGAGAGTATGCGTGTAGAACAGGTAATGTTCAGTACTAGTATCAATTCGATTAATAAAATGCTTCTATACTATTATTAATAGTGTTACTAGTCTATTAGCAGCGCCAGTAGCACTAAACATTATCCGCGTCAATATCATGGAGTACGACCAGGATTAAAGGTATTTCAAAATATTTGTAACAAGCTCTACGAACAGCGACAGCATTTATGTTTCTTGGAAACATATATTAAAATATTCACTTCGCTTTTTCAAATGATGTACACTCCTTATATAAAGATATCGGACCCCGCGTATTTATGTTTCTTCAATATAGAGTATTTGTACATAGATGGCACAACTTTATAAATCCAAATCAAAAAAAGTAGTACTACAAAGTACTTCCTATATATTTTTAGTAACATTTTGAACGTTGAAACTACTGAAAACAATATTACACCGTGAGCCTAAAAGTATTTATAGTCTGTTTTAAAACGACAGAACCAGTACAATTATTACGCTATTTTGCGGAAATATTTCAATGTTCATTTTTCTCTCCGGTGATATTTCCTTCACAAAGAATTCGCTTCAAACTAATTCAAACTTTTCTAATAACAGTCTTTATACATTATGGTTGAAAATTCAATTATGTAATTTTATTTAAAAAACCTGTTGCTCATAAGGATCAGGTAAAATGGATCCTATCTCGAATCTCTTAGAAACGTTTAGAAATAAATTGTATTTCATTGTATAATTCAACTTATTAAATATTATGCTTTGTTTTCGATTTACGGTGGGAGTGATTCCGTCTAGAGTTTTGGTGTTTTCAAATAAACCATCAGGTCGCCTTTCCAAGTTGAAAACTGTACTAATAAAATTGTCACTTTTCCCGGTGGAAACAGGCAACACAGTAAAAAATAATTCATCTATTCCCTCCATCAATTACCATAATAATTCATCAAAAACAAACTCGACGTGAGATGCCACCATCATCTCTCGACATCATAATTACATTTACAGATTATGAGCCCACGTATAACACTACTCCCATTCCACCCCATCTGATCAAAATTTCTCCGTCTCTAGGAAAAGCTGGGGAATGTTGCTCGAACGGTTTGTGATGGTGTGTCACCTACTTCACGTCTTTCTTAACATATTCATCCTTCCATCGAACATAATTTCTACCACCGCTAACTCGATCACTCCAGATCCACCAACTAACATCCAACTACCAACCTTCGACTCATAAAATAGCAAACTATACATTATATCGGTTAGAGTCGCATCAAAAGGTCTCAAAATACAAGGACTACTACTTTCATATATACCCACCGACATTACGAACGACAAAAGTGGTACTCTCCAAAACAACGCTCATCATCCGCTATGAAATTTTCTGTACAATCTCTGTCTCAAAGTGTTACGAAATTATTCTATATATTTGGAAAATCCATCGCCATTCGATATCATCACCCTATCAAATGTCGTATCAAGTCCTCAGCGCAAGAAGAACATCGCTGACTCCGTACATTATAAATTGAAAACGCACTCATCTCCCGCTGCTCTTGACGATGTTTTCAGACTCCATCGCTTTATTCGCACAAATATGAAAAACTACGACTTCCCATCAATCAAAAAAGAAACAATTGCCTTCGAATTCATTAAAGGCCTCAAATCCCATCCTTTACACGGCCCAGATCATATATACTGCCTCACCGTAATCACGATACCCATCTCCTCCTTCACTGACATTATCCAACTGTTAAAACATTAATTTATACCACCCATATCCACATGTAACTCCATTTAAAACCAATTCACGCTACTTGTATAACACATCTCGTCCTCCATACCTTTCATCGTTTTCGCCACCATACGGCTCTTGTCAGGGCCTCAAATCATACGTGCTGATCATTCCGTTACCCCTCCAAATACCACAGCCAATTCTATGGTACTACTACCCACCCCGCCACAAATCCCACCTCCTGTTACTTTACGTATGTTCATTTTTTACTTCTTCTTCCACCCAACGCAACTCCAAAAACCGCACACAAATAATCTGGCCTTATTAACCACTACCTCCATCGCCTCCACAAAACTCTTTCTCACTACTACATCGGAACGATCACTATCCCAGATTCAATAACACCACACCACACTTCGTCTATTATGGTACCCACCCTCTTCATCCCCGTCGTCGTTTCCATACAAATTTATCTCCACGCATGACCTCGAATTCAGGTATGAACAACTTTCAACGCTAAACGCGCACATGTCACAAAAAAAAATTCATTTGCCATACATCATCACCACAGGCACGAGGCGTGCGCCATTCTACCATATCTATAACCCAACAACCTCATGAAATGTAATTATTTCCTTTCAAATGCCAATATTTGTGCATACATCATCCGCCCTCGATGTCCCAACTCATCTTCCAATATACACTGAAGAATCAACCCTCCATCTGACATCCACGCCCTCCAACCCTCATCCATCACATACCATGAATCTCATCCTCTCGTAATAATAGAGCAAGATAAATGAGTGAAACCACAGCCTCAAAACCACCAACACAGTCACCAGTACCAACAAACGTGATACTGACTCATCACCCCCCCCATATTACCAACCACACCCATCATCACGTCACCAACTGTACCCCCACCACACCAACCCGCAGCTATTGAAGGATTAGATTTGCCTCTTTAACAGTGTCAACAGTTGAGACGAGAACAGTACTAGGTGATAGAGTAGCTCAGAGTCGAGTGGTGTAGCAAAAGGTAGCTGAAGCTGATATTAACTATACTCCTATGATGATATTGTCGCGGGCAATATGACAGCATGTACATGCGAAGTTGTTCTCGTACCCAATAAGCTAGTGATCTCAAGTTTAAATAGGTTGTAAGCTACACCGGATCGTGGTTTATTCAAAATGGGTTGATTGAGAAGTCAGGAACCCAATGTCGCTTTATTTATCAGCTTAAGTAGGCAATATTATCGCTGAAATAAAATCGACAACAAGACAATGTGAAAACTGTATGCTACTCGATAGTAGTCCGTGCTTATTGTGTTGTCCCCAGATTAATTTCATGTCCGTTTTGTCTGAAAGGGTTGCTAGCGAATGGTTACAAGCACGAGTGGTTGATATAAGCTAATATACACATGAAGTGGTGCTAGGAAAAGGTCTTGTATAAATCTTCGATTAAAGTGGTGAATGAAATTGCTGCATTTCATTAAAAGCTTCATATAGATGGGCTTTATATCCAATACCATGCATGCCTATAGAAACCACTGTATCTATTTAGCATCTTCGCTAATGGACACTATCTATTAATAACGCCAATTAATGGGCCAATCAGAATGCTTCATTCAATAAATTGATATTGACTCCGAATTTTTTGACATTTCGATGTTTCTCGAAGGATATTTTAGCCTAGTGGCTTGTTGCTCATGGCTGATTCGTGACCATCAAAATCAATCGGAATCTTAACAGTGACTTGAAGTAGTTGAAGTGCATCGATGAGTGGACTATTCTCTTTGGTACCTGGGTTGGCTGGATTCTGACGTCCTGGGATCCAAACCATCTCAGTAATATTACTGCATTCAACTTGAAGCGGATAACATTGACATCGGCACGAATAGATTTGTCAATGCTATTACACTGAGTGGACAGTGATGTAAAGATGTCTTCAGTATCTAGCGTAATTACCACATTAGTTCGTTGTCCAGTAATTGTAGCGATAGTGCTGGCAAGTACTTTCCCTTCGTCGATGGCCTCCCCTGCGGCTAATATTTTTGCAACATCTATTGAACCAAAAGGGCGTCGTGCTATGTGTGATGACCATGATAGTAGATAAAATTTCGAACTTTTTATAAATTTACGATGTATTATACCAGCTATGTAACACAGTTGGCCTTTGTCACAAGATCGACCTGCATCTGAAAACACCAATAATGAGATGACGGTGCCGCATTACGGAGGTAAGAAATTAATATTTGTACCAAGTTTCTTCAGTAAACGAAGACCGACTGTCTGATAGATTAATTCCTTAACTGTAGGTTCAGGTGACTTCTGTTGCATTCTACTTGAGAATTCAGCACAAAAAGGTGATGATGTGATCCCCAGCCATCCTATTGACGAGTTCTGTGAGGCAAAGAATTTCTGGTCGATTGCTGATATGGGCTCATCAATTTGTTTGTGTCTGTTTCTAGATAAGTGATATGCTTCTAGTGATTGTAACTTGTCATCGGCATTTGTTTCGATAGAATAATCTTCGTTTCAAATGATATTTAGACCAAAGAAGTGCAGACTTCCAGGACCGTTCGTTATTGTACCCAGTTTAAATTTTGCATCTATTGATGTATTTATCTTTGCAACTACATCTGTAATACCAGTTACAATGATGTCATCCACAATCTTGGCTAATATACAAACAAGTTTATTACTTTTTTCATTACGAATAGTTGTGGAATGGATTCCATTTCTTGAAATTCAAGATCATTAAGGAGAGAGTCGGTCAGTACTTTCCATTTGGAATTGGCATTCACCAATCCATACGCCGATTCAAGTAGTATCCAAAGCACTTTCCCCCTGTCTTGAATTTCTGTGGGGGTATTACATAAACATCACGCATGGCATTTCCTGTTTGAAGGAATGCTGTATTGACGTTAAGTTTATTAAAGTACCATTTGTTGAAAGTAGCTATTGATAATAAAACTCTAATGCCAACCGGACTACACATGGAACAATCGCTTCTCATGTCACCTTTTATGGAGTCTCCATTTCCGTGTGGTGCAATGTTTGCCTTGAGTGTTAAAGATTGGTCGTCTTCGTGCTTTAACTTGTATATGACATGTGATCCTATAATTTTCGCATACTTTGGAATTTTAGTTTTAGCCACACATGTCACAGTTTTCTTAAATCTGGACTCTTCTTGTTGGTAGGACAAGCTTAAAGGAAACTTGGGAAATCCTTGAACTTTGTAGCTGACAAATGATTGATTACCAAACTGTGAAAATAATTTTTGCAGCACTGGTTGAAGATCACTTCTAAGGTTAGTGAAATTCGCCGTTAATGCTGAGTTTTCTGTGTTTTGAGGATCTGAATTGGCTGGAGTGGAATATTCAGGCATCTGATTAGTCCAGCTTGTTGGATCGGATGATACTTTAGTTGGATTCGTTAAATATACATTATCTGGAAGTACAATATTTGAAGTTGTGTCTCCAGTATTTTGTTGATGACGTAAGCTTCATCTGTCATATTGAGAGTTTCTTTGTCGCCATCATTGTATTCAGTATTAAATTGACCATCATTGTTCTGAGAGTCAACCAACCCTGGAAAATATTGGCCTTCTAGTGGCCAAAAAACTTCATTGAGATCCATTCTTGATTGCGGAGTCATTTTCAGTAGGATTTGGAATTTTTACATCGTTTTGAATAAACTCGATACTATTTTCATTATGATCACTACTGCTTCAGTTATCCAAATACTGATCATGTTCGTGACTGAGTAGTTCTTTGCGGCGATGTATATTTTCATCCCCATAGATTTTTTTCAGATTCAACAGCGTTTGAATGATACTATGTGTTTCTTAGTTCCATGTTTGAAGTGAGGTCCTGGATTTCAGTATCGAGTTGATCATTTTCCTGACTAATCATACTTGCAAACGATTCATCGGGTAGGGCATGACGTATATCTTCTATCGCTACTCTCATGGTCCTTCCTTTAGATCCAAGGACAACCACAGTAGATGTAGACAAATCGTAGATGAGAATTATTTTTGGAGATGACCACATCCCCATTTTTCTTTTTCCATTTTGGACATAAACTTCAATAAGGTCGCCGGGGACAGGCTGATGTCAATTGGTGCTTTTGAAGATGAAATGAGGGCAAGTTTGCGTTTCGCGCTAAGTGTCTGTTGTGCTTCGATTATCTCACTGTATATGGGACCACAATGTTTGAGATGTGTCTGGTGAATCCTTTTGCCATCTCAAAGGCTGAAAGCGTATTTGATCCATATACATCATTTGAGCACGGGACGGATTGTTGAGCTATTATTTAAGTTGACATATTTAGATTTGCTTGTTTAAGTCGAATGAAAATGCTTCGAATAATCCCGTGCTTGTACTCGAGTACATTCTTGGAGTTACGGTATGAGTAGGAGCTTTAAAATCTGAGCCGGAATTTGATAATAATTGCTTAAATTCATCATGATTGAATGCATCATCTCCTATTACCGTTGTTGGAGACCAAAAATGACTTAACCAAACAGTTTCAAATGCCATATTTTCATTGGATAAATTGGTATTCGGAACCACTAATGCCGCTGAATATCTGGTAGTGGCATCCATAATATGAAACAGCGGTTGGTCGTCCAAAAAAATATCTAAACAAACCACGTCATTAAATTGGCGGCTCAGTGAGCTGAGGGAAACTTTTCGTGACGGTTATGGTTTAGAAGATTCTCTACATTTTGTGCAGCTTTCGATTACCTTTTGAAGCTGGTCCTGAACATCATAGGACCAAATGTTGTTGCGCTGTAGCAAAGTCTTGATGTCGCTAAATGACGGATGGCCACACACATAGCGATGTACTTTGTCAACCATTTTTCACATTGTTGCAGGCAACATCTCAATAGTATTACCAGATAAGGCATGTACCAGCTCAGTTTTGGATGGATTTATAAAAAAGGGGAACGGTAAATAAATGTGCATGTCATAGTCTATTATAGGCAATGTAATCCGTTCATTACTATGTCCATGAATTTTCATGCCCATATTGTCCAGTTGCAGTATGTTACTCTTACTGGTGGTATTTTGACCGAGGACCCATTGTGACGAGCCTTTTAAAACTACATGTCTGACTTTCAGCGTCGTGTTCTGTTACTTTGATGACCACTGATCCAATTATAGGACGAATATCACTTGCGTGTTCACCAACTCCATATTGCCAGAACGGTTCTTTGAATGCAGAGGGTATTGGGTCCAAGTCTAAAGCATTGAAATTTCTGCTGATTAATGACATAATTTCTAACAGTTTGATCTGCTCTATTGCGCTGTATGGTGCTCCGTTATCTCTAATGGGACCAAAACTAGGTCCATTTGAATGATTTGGAATGATTATGTTGTCTTCCGGTGTTTTCAGCCTTTCCATGTTCAAAGTAACGGAGCGTGGTTTGAATCTCGAGTTTTTATTGTTGCGGTTTCTGTCTCGACGATTGTTACATGCCCCTTTAATTTCGTCGGATTTGCGACAACTGCTACTATTTCTGTCTGTACTGTTGTCGTTGTTGCGGTTTCTGTCTTTGTGATTGTTAGATGACCCTTCAATTTCGTCGTGGTACGGAATAGACTTTTGAAGAGACCCATCATCCTTATGATCCCCATACCAATGCCCAAATTTCCCGCATCTGGAGCTCTGCGAGTTGGCTTTCTTTTTCTGGATTTGTTCCCGGATCCATTCTGGGCTTCCACGGCGATTTTAATTGGAATCTTTCTGTACACTACCATGATAATTAGTCTGTGATGACTATGATGATAATGCCATAGTATTTTCATGCGTCTGCGATGATACTGACTTATCGCACAGACGCAACACAGAGGCTAATGTTTCATACTTTATCGATTTAACAAATTCATCTGTTGATGAGGCTATAGTTAAGTTCTTATAGCTGGGGGCTGCGGATGCCAGAATCGATATTCGCCGCTTTGATTCAACATCCTCGTTTGCCAATAAAACAATTGCAGCCATTGAACTGGATATTGCTACAGATTTGCCGAGTGCAATAAATCCTGCCATTTGGGCGCCGAAACAAATTTAAAATTCACTGAAGTGCTCATTATTCTCACGGCGTACAGACAGAAGAGCTTGTAATTCTAGAAATACCATGGATACTACTGAGAGAGAGTCCCTTTTATATATAGCAGCGAGCATAAGATCGACAACTTTCTCGGACGCAATATCGTCTGTTTCTATTCCTTCACACACGTCCTTGGCTCTACCATACAAGTTGGACTGTAGTACAATTCCACGGTTCGTCCTATCCACTTTGTTCGAATTGGTTTCACCAATCTTTTCTTGGAGTGCACACCAACACATGATCTATTTATAATATTCTAGTTGATCACTTTTCCCATCAGTCCATAGGACTGTTTTTATGTCCCATGAGTACTTTGGGCGGGACGGAAGGTTTTTTCTATCATCTGGGCCCATAAATATTAAAGGATTTGATTTTCCTCTTTAACAGTGTCAACAGTTGAGACGAGAACAGTACTAGGTGATAGAGTAGCTCAGAGTCGAGTGGTGTAGCAAAAGGTAGCTGAAGCTGATATTAACTATACTCCTATGATGATATTGTCGCGGGCAATATGACAGCATGTACATGCGAAGTTGTTCTCGTACCCAATAAGCTAGTGATCTCAAGTTTAAATAGGTTGTAAGCTACACCGGATCGTGGTTTATTCAAAATGGGTTGATTGAGAAGTCAGGAACCCAATGTCGCTTTATTTATCAGCTTAAGTAGGCAATATTATCGCTGAAATAAAATCGACAACAAGACAATGTGAAAACTGTATGCTACTCGATAGTAGTCCGTGCTTATTGTGTTGTCCCCAGATTAATTTCATGTCCGTTTTGTCTGAAAGGGTTGCTAGCGAATGGTTACAAGCACGAGTGGTTGATATAAGCTAATATACACATGAAGTGGTGCTAGGAAAAGGTCTTGTATAAATCTTCGATTAAAGTGGTGAATGAAATTGCTGCATTTCATTAAAAGCTTCATATAGATGGGCTTTATATCCAATACCATGCATGCCTATAGAAACCATTGTAGCTATTTAGCATCTTCGCTGATGGACGGACACTATCTATTAATAACGCCAATTAATGGGACAATGAAAAGGCTTCATTTAATAAATTATTAACAGCCTCGCTTTTCAATCCCTCCCTAAGTACTCATCCGTAAACCTCTATTAACTCCCTAACACTTACCCTGCTATACATTTCACATCTATGAACTACTACTCTATATCCCGTCCATCATTCGCCGATATGTATACTTCCCCTTATCGAGTGCATTTTTATGTAATTCTTTCCATTGACCTACTTTTCCCATCCGCACCCGCCACCACTGAAAATTTAGGGGGTCTTGCTAAGGGAAACCTTGATTACTGTAGTTTAGCCGAGTCATTGCTGATATTAATTATACATGATGACAGGTTGAGACGGACGTTGTATTTGTTCGTCTCTCTGTTGCGACAGGACCTTCGACTTGTATGTGACACAATCTGTCAAAAATGTACTATAGTGTCGGCTAGTAACACTGAATGCTTTAAATTGCTTAGGTAAATATATACGGGGATACGAATATACCTCTGATACTTTATTTTTATGAACGTACACTATTTATATATACAACAATTTGGCAAAATATAATAGGATAACGAACAACGAAGCATTTCATATGTTTCTTGTTCGGATTACAGCAATTGTTATGTTTTCATTTCGGGTTACAGTATATTTTCTATCGTATTTCGTTTAAACGGATACTTTCTAGTTATGTTTTCCATTTCGGGATACAATATACTTTCTATCCCGTTTCATGTAACGCATACTTACATATTATCTCTATTTTCTAACCAAAATTCTTCTCAGAAGTTTTGGTTTCAAAACATCCTCCAGTTGCAAGCTGAGTCTACTATTGAACATTGTTAACTGTAAAGCATGAGTTAAAACTATGTCCAGTTTTGTCAGCGGATCAGTTAAGTTTTCTTTACCAGAAATTCACGTGATTTTGTGAACCGCACCTGTTTGGGATTCAAACCGGAAGCAACTCACATCACCCCTGATATAACGATCAATTGAATTTCTTTTTGAAGAGAGAGAATAGAACAGATATTTGGAATCAACACATAATTGCTGCTTGGCATCCAAATTAAATACTTCCGAGTATGCTTGCGCTACCATTTTACCCTCGTCAACTCCTTCTGCTACTGCTAATACTTCAGCAGCAGGTACAGATTTGACGGGGCGTTTTATTTTATGTGATAATCTCAGAACAATATGGTAAATATTGTCCTTTTTCAAACTACCCTATGGCTACACCAATGTGACCAACATCATTAATCTTGGATGCATCGGTGAATACAAAAACACTGACATCCTGTTTGAATTTTTCACCTGGTAGTGGGTAGCATATTATCGTACCGAAGGTTTTTAACTAACGAAGTATATTGGGCTGTTCTTTTTTTCTTGTATACTGTGATTTCAGGTGCTTTTTGTTGGAGGACCCTGCAATAGTATGAGCAGAGGTGAGATGCTGCAGTCCCTATCCAACCCGAAGAACAGTTCATTGATGTAAATGATTATTTTTCAACAGTATTTATAATATCATCAGGTTGTTTTCGCCTAAATAGAGAAATTTTTGGTTCTTCTATTGCTTCCAATTTGCCATTTGCATCTGTTTTTATTTACATATCCTCATTCTGTAACCAAAGAATCGAAGACTTCCAGGGCCATTCTTAACAGTTCCCAGCTTGAATTTACTGTGGAATTTATCGATGAATACTTGCGCATTACTACCTTAATCAATTACGTTTACTTCATCCCCAATTTTGGCTACCATTAATAGTAGCTTCACTAACTCTCTTTTGAAAAACGGTTGAGGTATTCCCTTGGACATTCGCAGACCATAATCTAACAGTACTTGGTCAGACTGATTCTCCCATTTTGTGTTACTTTTTTCAAGACCATATGCTGCCGTAGTCAGGAGCCATACATGTTCGGGGTTGTATTTACTCTCTCAGGGTGGTCGAACATATACGTCGCGTTTGGCATCACCAGTATGAAGAAATGCATCCGTTACATCAGCCTCGTAGATTGTCCGTTTATATAATGACGCTATTGATTCTAAAATACGGAGACCAATAGGCTGACAGGTTTCACAGTCCATGTTGAGGTCAGACCTCATGAAATCTTCGTCGCCATGAGGAGCAATTCTTGCTTTCATTTTTTAGATTGCTGACCTCTTCCTGTTTCACTTTATATCGGTATGGCTGTTAATAATATTTACATCTGGAGGCAGTTTTGACTTATGAATAACTTTGACCGTTTTCATAAAACTTTCCTCCCCTGATTTGTATGAATTTACTAACGGGAGTTAATCAAATCGTTTCGCTTCATGCTTCATTAAACTACCAAAGCGTCGAAGCATCTTTTTTAACACTGTTCCTTCCATTGATTCTATATTTACTGAAGAGGCTTTGATATGATTCCATGATTCCTGTCTCATATCTAAGTGTGGTGCAATTGGCCGTCAATGAAGTGACGCTGAGCTCAATTTCTTTTGTCACAATTTTGTGACGTTTTATTACGCTCCGCCACGTTTTTATGTCACGTTTGTCACGTTTTCTGCGTTCAACCTAATCCTAGCGATTGAATCGTAGGCCACGTGTTTTACATACACCTGTACACTTAGTACAGCATCTTACTCAACTCGATGTACTGTACACTTTTCCTTTCGCCATCAGGCGAGTGGTGAGGTCTAGTTAAGGGGTTTCTTGGCACTGAATTCCCATAATTATAATATACACAAGCGTTTCTCAGACTTCATCTACCCCCGGACTTGCATTCGTCGCGATCTACAAAGCTTCTTCGGCTCATTT
>JAULBU010043507.1:0-10645 GCA_032358235.1 Odonthalia washingtoniensis | reverse complement strand
GATGTTTGCTACCTTTCTATTCCATTTTGTTCAATAATCGTATCTTCTGAAACATTGCCATAGAAATAGGTAGTGAGCAGTGGGAGTGGGATGGTTGGTCGTTGTGAATATGTGGTGTTTAGAATATCAGGTGGAGTTGAATATAAAATATAGGAAAAGGATGGCAGATTATGGATTTGTGATGGTGTCGACTATATGTAGTGGTGATGTTCGCGGTGTGGTTGTGTGGTAAGTGCGGTGTAGCACAGTCGGAAGAGGAGGGGGACCGATTGACTGGGCAGTGAGTAATGTGGTGGTGGTGTGTTCGAAAGCCGTTGGCAACGTATATCATTTTACTATTTTCTAAATGTCCAATTAAATTCAATTTGTTCCCACAACCTAATTATCGCCATTTTCCGGATTATTGTTACTACCTTTCTCATTTTAATGTTTTGAAAATGTCCCAATCGACATTTTTCGTTTCGAAAGCGCAACTACCACTATTTTCTAAAATTGAATGAACTTTCTTTCTTATTGTGAACAGAAAGGAAAGGCATCTTCCTGGAAGCGCAATTTCCTAATTGATTATGAATGGATAGATTTACTTATTATGTTGGCATGTCATTATTCTTCGAATAATGTAGTTTGATGAAATTGAATACGCCATGCACTTGTCATGTGACCGCACCACCATAAGTGCAACCTCGCTTCGTTTTGGAAGAGATCTTCATGTGAAATCTGTTTTTGAATGGCATCGGAATGTATGGATTTACTTATTGTGTTGACCCATTTTTGTACATATTTACAGAAATAGAGTTGCGGTTGAAGCACTGTGATGAGGATTAGAAATGTAAGAAGTGCGTTGGGCGAGCAGATGTTTGCTACCTTTCTATTCCATTTTGTTCAATAATCGTATCTTCTGAAACATTGCCATAGAAATAGGTAGTGAGTAGTGGGAGTGGGATGGTTGGTCGTTGTGAATATGTGATATTTATTATGCGCTCTTTGGATGTCATTCCCCTTTTCTAGTGAACGCGAAGAAAACGTTTCTTGTTGTCATGTCTATATTATGAACTACTGTTCGTTGATGATAAGATATTTCGCAACGACCGAATTAGATAAATGCATCTAATAACCCAGATTTTCGTGCACCAATTCCAATTGTAGCGAATTGAAACTCTTTTCGCTCAATTGCGTGCATTACGTAGATTATTTCACTACCATTGTCAAATTTCTGAACAGTAACCCAACAGCCATCTCCGTCACACCCGAAAATTGAAATGATTATAAAGAATGCACTAAAACCAAAGCCATCATCCAGGTATCTAAAACTCGATCGATTTTATTTTGTTGGCGATCCATCAATTCCAATGCTTTACTTGAAAGCAGCACGTAGTAATCGGATCACGTACATCCTTCATTATTCTTGTCTTGAATATTGGTTTCTGAAAAAACTTTGATGTTCCTCAGTCAAGTGATGGTTATCACATATATCACACATCAAATAATTCGAATGAAGTGTTTCCAAATGGCAAAATTGTTTCATTACCAAGAAGAGATGTTGATGTCGCCCTTTTTTCTCTAATTATATTGTTCCTATCCATTCACGAATTTTCTTTTCGTAGAACGGGGACTAAGAGTAGAAACAGTCCAAAATGAAATCGATATGTCCATTCACCATTTCGACAATATTTTTGCGAACTACTTCTTCTAAATAGGACCCAAAAATTGATATGTGATAACCAGTGAACCGCTGTAGGAATTTTCGTGCTAATTTATGTTTGTTACCCTCCCCTTCACGAAATAGTCTCTAAAGTTCGGAAACCCATCGAAGCCAGTTCTGCCGGGCACATTACGTAACTTCCTCAATATAGATATTTTCATTGGTGTCAAGAGATATTGAAGCCTTCAAACTCTACCGTTCGAATTATAATATCATCTCGCGGCGATGGAGAAGAGGTTCCCGAAGTTTGGAATAGTATGAATGAACAACTAAAACAACGATGTAGATTTGGCACATCTATGAGAATTGTCATGGATGGATGTTCATTGCAGAACATGGAAGCGTTCTTTTCTAATTTTTCTACCATCTTTCGTAGGGTACCGACATATTTAAAAGTACCATGACCATGAATGAAATCAAAATCGTAATTCTCATCAAACTTGGAAGGGGACCTACATGATAACGTTTTAAGTAAATTTAATTTAGAAACTATACTGAATGATGATATTGGTTCATGTTGTAGGGAGAGTGATAATGGGGAAATAATAGTAATAACTGCACAACAACGTAGAAATTTCCAAGCTGTTGACACCCTTACTACTCGGGTTATAAATTTTCTGTGTCCTGTCATACCAAATCGTATCAGAGATGTACACAATCGTCCGTCCGAATGTTATTTTAATGATTGTATCAGTAGCTAGAGGAAAAAAAATTGAACCAGTTCAACTATCAGCCCAGTCGTGCAATGGTCAATCGCAACAATACTATTGTAATATGGATCGAAATGGCCCGGAACCACAAGGGTCTCCCCTGTCCGTAGGCTGTATTTGTGCTCTAATATTGTCCAATTCAATAGATAGTTTGTTAAGAGGCCATTTTATTTCCCTCAAATTATCCTTAATATAACCGTTAAACTGTTATACAAGTTGTCCATTCCAATTTAGACAGCCTTCTCTACAGAAATCCCGGAACATCGTAAATCAATAAATGGAAACAAATGTCGACTGTATGAAAATAATTATCAGTGTATGTAAGTTCAATATGCATACATGCCTTATGCTACAGACTTGTTTGAATTATCTTCACTAAGATAGCCTAAAAGGCGCTGTGTACATGCCGAGCCAGCACTCTATGACATATACTGCGCCAGATCCTGCGCAGTGATCACCGTGGACACCAAAGAATTGTAGAAAAACTTGAACTTTTTTCCAAAAGCATCGGATTCTTCAAATGCAGATGTTGATCTTTCAATTATGTCACTGATAAGATTATCCAAGATCAAATTAGTAGACATTCCAGACGTAGTTAGTGAAATTGGTCTAACTGCAGCTGCGTTCCTCAGAGCAGGGAATGGTAAGTCAACTGGAAGAATGTAGCAACCACCGAAGGAACTTTTTGTGACCAAGAGAGTATTCCAATTGAAATCGTCGGTATAGCAGGCAGCGATGAACGTGGTACCACTTTTTTCTTGCTCGAAAGCCTGTATTTTAAGGGTGCATCTTTGGTTCGTTTCATGGATTTCTCAAGATTAATGAGGCTTCCCTTACGTATGTAATGTACGTTCAACAATACTTCACACTGCTTTCCTCGAAAAGGATTAATTTTACTTCGCCAAAATATGAAGCCACCGTTAGCTGATGTACTTGTACGCCAAAATCTATTGACACAGACCGTCTGTTTCTGCAGTGACTACATAACGGGTTTAAACTGCCCTGTACCTGATGTAGAAAGAATTGTACATCAATCTGCAGGAATTATGGAGACGATAGTATTTCATTGCGTGTCAACTGTAATGTTTTTTGGAGAAATGACGTCATAAGGCTGCTAACAAGGCTGAAAAGTGCGGAGTTGGGTGTATGTGAACATGAAAGTTACGTGAGAAGGATGTATCTATGGAAAGTGACATATTAGGTGTATGAATAGTTCATCATTCAAAATCAGGTCCATGAATAAAAGAGAAGAGATTGGGGTATGACATATCTTACAATAAATGTAAAATGAAAACAAACATTATAATTAGGGGGCTGTCATAATTTGAAATTGTTCTTCAGTAGGGTGACATTTAAGAAGATGGCTGCATAACACAGTATTTTTCATCAGGAGAGTATTGCGGACTCTATTGTGTACTCATAGTTTGGATGTCGCAGTTTTAGGATGGGGTACGAGATGTTCACTGACACTTGAACCGGAAAGGTTGGAGTGGAAATTCTTAATTTCAAGTGACTGCTTTGAGTGTCGTAAAATATAAAGATACTGGTGCTACGATGGGGATGGAATATGAGTAGGAGGGAGACAACGCGGAAACGTGAGGAAGAAATAATATAACAAAAGAGGTGTGATAACGGAGAAATGGAATAATAAGTGAAAAGTGGTAGGATGAAGGTCTGATAACGGGGTAAATGGTAGGATAGAGGTATAATAACGGAAAAGAAGTAGGATATAGGAAAAATTGGAATAAATGGAAAATATATGACAAAGAAAAAGGGGTGTGAAACATAAACCACATCAATGTGCAATGAAAATACAGATCCACGTAGTATCAAGTGTGATGGCGAATACAGAAGAGAGGAACAAAAATGAGCAGGATACGTGCCCAATAAAAGCCAGGATAGGAATCAATATCGATAAGAAATACTGATTACGATTACCAGATATAGCATTAATCTAGACTACACGTGTAAAGGAACTTCAGAGGCCATGCCGACATATATATAATAAGCTGATACGGGAAGAGACGATGAATAATGAAAACGTGTTACTGAGTTAATAAACTATACTACAACCCAACCAAATTCATGGACTCAACAACCACCGACGAATCCGATAGGGAGGAAGCATCAGACAACGACATTAACAATACCACAGTTAAGAACCTACGTGCGTAACAACCTATAGAAGAGTCAACTAAACAAGTGACTCACCCCAGACCGGTCGGATATCCAGGATCGCCATTGGTTCACAACATAAGTGACCCAACATCCTAAAAGTCCTGCACAACGACTGCGAGAGCGGTCGAAGACACAGTGGCAAAAACTGAGTGACATCGCTCATACCCTACTAAATAAACCGGACTTACCGTAGAAACCCAGCACTCAGGAGGAAAGATCGAGCAAAACAATATCGAGGGAGGGGAGATATCCACTTACAGATGGAGAAAGAAGAAAGAGCATCCGGGAGGGCTCTACCAACCCAATCCGTGGAGTAAAAACCTCTTTAATTTCTTTCCAGTGAAAAGGTCACGAAGAAGAGGGAGAGCCCCAAGAAGGTGGAAAGAAGATAGGAAGTAGGCCCACACCACAAAAAGTGGAAATATGGAAGGATTCAAGTAAAAGAGGACGGAACTGGGGACGCAGGTAGAGAGCTAGCTAAAAGCAACAAACCGTTCGAACCCAATGGAAGAACCCATGACACTAAAACTTATCCAATGAACGAGTCATTCATCTTTTCGACTCTTGTCACCATCAAATGGCACATACTGCTTCCTCAAGAGAATCCTCGGCCACAGAAAGGAAACTCTCACCGCATCAAACATCAGTAACTTCGAGTCAACCAGTAGAACATCGAGATTTTCGACCCGAACCATCTATACACATACGTTAAGCTTTACGATAATCCCCATCCGTGACAATGGTCGTTTCTACTGGCAACATTGAATGAAGATCCTTATTCGTTTTGGTTTCTGTCCATTAAGTCTTTATCATTAAACAATGAAATACCAGGGATGGCGTATCTAAAGTTGAGTTCAAATCGATTAACTGATACCTGCAATGAATTATTCACATTTCTCACTAGCACGTTCATTTAAACACAAGCCATATTTCCACTAGAATTTGCTCTAGAAAGGAGGAAAAGTGTGCCTGTGATTTCAGACCATTTTCACGTAAATCCTTTTCCAGATCTTGTATTTCTTCTGGACTCATTTTGTTCGAATATCCATACCTATCTCACTGACTGATTTTCAAGAACGATTCAGTAACATAAGAGAAAACTAGTTTTCAAGTCCACTTGCACCAAGGTAGCCATAAGATTGTTTCACATCATCAAACCGACGTAATACAAGTTCTTTCCAAAGTATTCAAAAAGCGTTATGAGACTCATCATCCATTTCTTTGTATAATCCATGGTGTAGTAGATACACCTCAAAACAGCCCTTCTTACATTTTTATCTTACCAACACATTCCAAATAAGGGGATCACAGTGCACATTTCCTCGAATGAACATAATCTGGGTGAATGCGTCAAAAACAGATTGCGCCACCTCTTTTTTGTCTATAGCTGCTCCTCGAATGGAATCGAAATCATCAATTTGCTATCAATTGATGAAATCCATGACAATAATGCAGTTTGTAGAGATGGTTTCGTGCACACGGGGAACAGAAATGCAGGGATTGTTTTCAAATGAGGATTCTGTAGGACTACAACATTCGGCTTCATGGTTGAAATCTACCTCTTGTTGAAGGTTGCCCTAAAATTTATTTACAATCCTGTCAGCACTGAAAAATGGGAAGACTAGTTCACCATCCACGACATAAGACAAACATACATCAGAGCACCTTTTATAAGCGTCTCCAGTGCAGTATGTTGAACCATAATAGTACCTTCTTGGCAATTATCCTGTAATGCAGCGTTGTGTACTTGTGCGAAACTGGCAGCTGCTACTGGATCTCCGTCAATATGGGAGAATATATCGCTCGGTCGGAGAGGTCTGTACTGTCGTTTCATAGCAAGTTCTAGTTGACAATGCGGACGGTATGCGGAACGGTCCTTCAACAGTTTTAATTAGTTACAAAACTGTTCACGAAATGACTGTCGGCTATTTTCCCTATGTTGTCGCATCATTTTTACCAACATAAGAAGAAATTTACATGTCACATGTTAGTAGTGAAATTTTGGTCAAATGGCACGCTTTAAGATGTAGAAGATAGAAAAATGGAAATCGGGGGTGATACATCTTCACATAAGCTGCTCCCTGAGGAAGAACCAAATCCCAGTAATCGCTCTCCAGTCCGGTCCTGGACGACGATGCGAGCTGAATTAAGTCCGTTTTATAAGTTTCCATTTTTACAGTCAGGAGTCAAACAGAAAACCTCCTTTCATAAAGTAGGTAATGGGAGGACGCCAAGTAGAAAGAAATGCAAACAGATTTGATGGATTTGATTTCTGATTGCTCAAATTGTATTATTGATTTCAATCAATAATATAATTTGAATCAATCAGAAAATTCTGTTAGGGTTTTTTGAAAAAGTAAAGTAAGCAAGTGTTTTCATTCCTGGCGATGGGGTGTTGTTGGAGTTCACCAAAAATTATCACTTCAGATGATATCACTGTTTATGTTTCCGGAACTGAATTTCTACATTCAAGAGGCGAAGTTTTGGTGTTGATGTGAAATATACTACGCCATGTGGCTTTTGGGGGTTCGTGCAGGTTACATATAGAAAACTACAGTGTTTGCATGATTACGGATGGTAACTGAAGTAAACATCTATACAATTTGAAGATAAGATATATGGGGCTTTAATTGTGGTGTACAGATACTGTATGTTTTAATGTATGAGCCATAGAAATTTGCTTACGGACGGAGGAGATTAAATGGAAGAAATAGTCCGACCAACATCCATTGTTTGAAAAATTTCACGAATGTATCATTGAAATTTTCTTTCAGACACTGGAGATTTTTTGTATTTAATCTAGAATCGAAACTATACATTATGTATGAGACGTTTAATGAATACTTCATATAATACTGTGACAAATGTAGTTTGTAATGTAATTGAAATTGACTTTTACATTCATGTGCTGAATGCTAAATGTTTGAGTAATTGAACAGTACACTAATGCATTCGTATACTGTATGCAATCTTCAATGGTTCATCCATTTTTGGTTCATTTCATGAATGTGCAAGTGGATGCTTATTGCGATTACAATTGTATATATCTGTTATATGAAGGAATGATATGGCGGAATATGGGAATGATATATAGAATGATAGTAATATACATTACAATACATGTATACCAATTGTAGTATACAAGATTTTAATATTTTTAATATTTGTGATAATCATGCGATATCAAATCGAACAATTTGATAAAAATATGAGAAAAGAAAAATATCAAAGAATTGTAATAATGAAAAATGTGATAGAGATGGATCTTTAACAAATTGCATGAAACAAGAAAAAGTGAAATAAAGTAGAAATTATACAGTAAAAAAATAATGAGAACCACCATAAGCAACGACCAAGAAACGCATCCAATAAGTATATATTAATATATCATGGATACATAAATCGATTTTTTTGTTTCATACCCATTCTTTCACTGTGGAAATATAAACCATATTGAACTGCATACATATAAAAATGACATTGATAAAAATAAAGAATACAACAAAAGTTAGTAAATTGTATATGAAACGATCATGAAATGGGATTTAGAGTATGAAACCATAAACGGAAGAGGAATGAAAGTAAACCTATTTACCGGAACCAGGGTAGTTGAAGAAGAGAAGTAAACTGTAAACGATAATCAGAAGAATAAGTGAAGGTAGTGGCAGTTTAACAATTATGAATGGAGGTATACGAAAATGTTTGAATGAATTAATACTTAATGTACACTTACCTGTACTAAAAAGATGACGCATGCAATAAGTTTATCTTGATAGGAACTGACATGTACTAGTCGCTATTGACTGTTCAGAATGAGTGAACTGTCATCGTGTCGGGATCATCATTGCAAGTTGATCGGATATAGTTGTGACTGGTTGATGTAAATGTTCGTTGATGCGGAAAAAGTAAGTAATGGAATTGTATGAAAACGACAAATAAATAGCTGATTAGTTGAAATTTTAATAACTGAAAAAGGCAGAAAACGGTCATTTCTGGCTCTGAAACGGCAGATCTGAAAAATGTTGAGAAATCGAAAAAGCACTATTGCCATTGAAACTTCCA
This sequence comes from Odonthalia washingtoniensis, assembly GCA_032358235.1. Classification (NCBI taxonomy): domain Eukaryota; phylum Rhodophyta; class Florideophyceae; order Ceramiales; family Rhodomelaceae; genus Odonthalia; species Odonthalia washingtoniensis. The sequence continues at coordinate 1,993 of JAULBU010043507.1, read as the reverse complement.
GTATTAATTTTTAATGTAAAATCAAGTAAACATACGACAGAAAATAATAATAAAATTACAAAATCTGAAAATTAAAGAACTAAAAAAATTAAGGGATTCAAAAAATCAAATGTAAACGTAAGCGTTTTGTTACGTGTATGCTATCAACGAAATGGCGTGATGTCCCCGAACTATCTCAGAACACACCACATGTGTGTGGCCTTAAAAACTATAAATGAGGATATAGATGGATGACATGCAAAAAATGGACACATCATGATGTATGATACTGGCTCTGAAATATATAAGGAATGCACAAAATTTGTTCAAGTCGTTTATGGAATTATTGTGTCGTGTGATAATTTTTAATACAACAAAAAATATGCAACTATTTACCCAACTATTGCCACCACAGAACGCAGCTGTAGCTTTAATCCAGATAATTCAAGAGGAAGTTCAACGGAAACATTTCGTATTGTCATTAACGGTTCCGATGGGCATAAGTATGGATGTGGAAAGCCAGCTGGCAGTAGTGGAACTATAGCTAAATACGTATTGTTATTGACGGAAGTGGGACATGAAATGGATAACAGCAAAGCTCGTGTGCTAGACAAGTCGTTGAATGTATCTTTAAGTATCATATAATCTTTGGCTGGAAGGAAGAAGGTGAAAGAAGTTATTAACATCATCTGCGACTGACTTTGATGCGAGTGGGGAAGTCATGATTGGATCATAAAGCGGTCAGAAAGTTGCTCAACGGTGCAGCGTGCCGATCAACGCGAATGTACTTGACTGTGTGTCCTGACCGGTCGCCCGCTGCTCGCTGCAGCGGCCGACGGTGGCATTTTATTATGAAATACGACTTCTGTATGCATTGCTTACAGAATGAAGAACTATAAATTTGTGAAGAAAAGTGAGCAACCAGCGCCGCGTATCAGTGTGGCCTAGTTGGTTACGGCCAATCGCACTGATGGTAGGGCCGCTAGTTGGATTCTTGTTGGTGACACTGACGGAGCTTGAGCGGGAAATGTCCCCCGATGCGTGTGTATTTCTTGCTCGATATTAAATTACTGTAAGACGCCACTTTGAGGAAATATAAAGAAACTAAAATGATGACTTTCTCCAGCTAGAATATGCTCAAAGCAAGTATCGTCAGTTGAATACTGTAAAGAGATTACGGCTGAAATTGTGACGAAATGTCGTGAAAGGAAGTAAATGGTTAAATGAAATAAATGAAAGTGCTGCAGTTAAAATTGAACAAATGTTCAACTAATTTTCATCTTTTCCCTGACTTGTTTTTATTTGTTAGTGTATCCTGATATTAAAGAAGTAGCATGTTTCATAAAGTCAATAACGTTCAAAAACTTTGTGAAATGATCACTAGTACAGTCACTTTGTTAGTATTTGTTCGCGATGTTACAATTTGTACTGCATATTTTGTTGAGACAGTTCAGTTCCGAGAATAGTAGCCTATATGGAAAATGTAATACTATTATGTTTAATGAAGAAGGGACACAGTTAGAACTAGACTACTTGTGGCTCACGTTATTACCATGATGTTATAGATGATGTAAACACATGGGTATAAGTGGTTTCCACCATGGTAGTAACAACATTCCGATTATGGATTTGATCAATGATCATTTCCAAAAAAACGGCAAGGTAAGCTAAGTGGGTGGTAACATGGGTACTAGTTGAATTTATTAGAAGCGGCTATTTATAATGTCTTATTTTAAAGAGTGTTTACGTGCTATTCGTATCATATAAAGCCTTTGTTAGACAGGCTGTATTTGGAATGAAATGGAATAAGACACAGAAATCATGAATTTTCCACTTCATATGGTCATTGAGATTTTGCGGAAAATTAATTGATTGATTTTTTTGCTTCAAAAAATTAAAAAATCGATTTACCGCAAAATCGTAATGACCATATGGAGTGGAAATGTTTGCGAAAAATCAATTAATTGATTTTCCGCAAAAAATCGAAGTCCACATGATGTGCAAACCAGGGTAC
>JAULBU010043496.1:0-14084 GCA_032358235.1 Odonthalia washingtoniensis | reverse complement strand
TAATAATATTAATAATAATATTAATAATAATATTAATAATAATATTAATAATAATATTAATAATAATATTAATAATATTAATAATATTAATAATAATAATAACAGCAATAATACTAACAGCAGCAGCAAGTCAACAAAAACTAAACGACGTGCGAGATTAAGTGCGATGCGAATGGAAGTTCATGGACATGGATTATTCTTAAAACATGATCGTGTATATAGTATATCGATTCCAAAACGACGGAATGGACGACGTGAACGAATAGGAGATTCTTTACCAGTGATTCCATTGGCACCAGTACGCGATTTGAAAGATCTTGAATTCCGTCACGTACTAATCGAATTTGCGAGAAAAAAATCACGTGTTGGTACATCGGGTGCATTGCCCATGCGAGAATTATTGGAATATGTTGGTAAACCGTATGCTTTTGAAATGGCATTAACTAAATACGGCCAACCAGTAGGCACTTTGGAAGCATGCGTGCAGTTAACAATGCGTGAAACGGGATGTTGGATGGATTCATGTGATCGCGTTGTCAGAGATGTCGACGGCGGCAGTAGCAAAGGTTATTGTGGGCCTTTACCTGTAAGAGAGAAGACTCGCACGCGGACGAAACAAGATTATGCGAAGAATCACTAATGTTACATTTTTTTGTGTAGATAGCAGACATTTTCATTTGTACAGGCAGACAAGAGTTATAGACAGAGTTATAGCAGAGCTTGTTTTTTTTTTGTTATTTTCCGGATTCATTTCGTTTATTTTTTTGTTAAATTTTTTGTTTTACTGGTTTATATTATTACTCACTTGCCCGGATGTATCTGCGGTTGCCGTGACTTTTGACAAAACGATTCTAAAAACAACTTCTGACTTGAAAATATGCAAAATGTGTCGTTACCTAAAGTGGAGGAGGACACCGGTCGGTGTTCCGGTATTTGAGAAGCCAAGCCTTCGCCCGCACAACGCCTTCCTTAATGTAAAGCGTTGCATGACCACGTTTGTCATAAGTGTACCTTGGAGGAGCGACATGCTGTGTATCTTTTTGATGAGCTAACGCAAAATCTACATCATCAACCCGATTCCTTACCCGAACTTCCCCTCTGAATTTGCTTGCATCCAACGATCGATACACAAAATTAATCCAATAATCATTATGTGCAGAATGGTAGGGAACTGGATAGTAAGTACCTCCAAAAATTTCAAGATGCATTCTAGTAGATACATGAAACGTAAAAGTAGCCCAACTAGCCCATTCATCTTTAAAACGAACGATTCCAAACCCTCTACAAGGGCGTTTATGTTTCTTTGGGGCACCAATACCATTTAATGAATCAACAGAATGTGAAACCCAGCCTCTAGTAAAGAAAATCATATCATCATTAGACAAGAAGAAATAATCACAACCATCATAATAAGCATCTTTTGCTAACATATTCCAAATAGCATTTAATCGTCCATGTAAACCATAAGCTGGAGTGAAAACAAATTTCACATCATCATCAGTAAAACCAGCTGCTGATAACATTTTACGACCTGCATCAGTGAATGCACGTCTTAATGAGTTATCTCCAAATACTGGATCATCACTATCATAACCATAGTATATAGAAAATCGAAACTTTTCACGCTCCGCCGGAGTTACAGTATCTGCGAATGTACGCATGAATGCTCGTATTGCTATATGATTACGTGCGTCTTCTTCACGCCATGTTGTTTTACCAGCTGATAATGTCGGTTGCATGATACAAAAATGATTTCCTAATGTTCCTTTGAACGCTGCTGCTGTTGATGAGAAATTAGATGCATGCGCTGATTGCAATCTTCGTTGCATTATATCGTCATCATTATCACTGTTGCTTTTGGATCCTTTTAATGCATTTGCTGCTCTGCCTCCAACCAACCCAGCACCTTGGCCACCGACGTCATCGACATCTTGCTGTCGATCTGGAAGTGTGGGATCGAATGAATAAAAGGATGATCTGAAAAAAGTTGTGATGATTATATAGAAAATGAGAAAAAGTGATAAAACCCAGCCAGGGTGAATAGAGCGGCATGCGATACGTGCTCGTGATAATGTGCGAGATGCAGCTTTTCCGCGAGTGGATACTCGTGGGCGTGATGATAATGTACTGGTTGCCATTGCTTTGTTCTAAAATTTGATCCTTCCAGACATTGACGATTGAGCCGGGCGTTGAAATGTCTCACTCTCCCGTGATGTAGGTCGCCGTTGTGAAAATGACGTAAATAATGAGGAGAGTTGAGGGATGCAACTCCACTTTTCGCATCTGGCGTTCCCAATTTTCTAACGTCATCTGAGCGAAAATGTAATGCGAACCGGCCTAATCAGTAATGTCAGTCAACAACAGCCGTTTTTACTAGTACTAGTTGTACGAAGTGACTAGTCATCCCCACACTAATTACTGCATCATCATCGTTGGATTTACAACGTATCCAATATTGCAATGCTTACAATATGAAAGCAGCTTAACAGCAATGCTGTAGCGCCGAAATGAAGGAGTACTGCTGTAGTTGTCCAACTGAGGACCAGCTGGTCTTCGACCCCTACAACATGCTTTTACTTTTGGTTGTCTGACATTTAGTCACCCCCTTCTCTTCTTTCTCTCAAATACTCCTGTCTCTATGTACCTTTGTCATCAGTCCTTGTCACATTCTGAATCACGTTAACGTTGAAGCTTGCAAGCTATTTCTATTGTTGTTAGTCTGTCAGCCAGAGATCCTGTTTTTTCCCGTTGTCCAGCTAGAGTTTGTTCAAAATTCCAAAATCCAAATCAGCTCCCCCAATAATATCATTATGCATTTGCTAGCAAACTGCTTCTTATTTTGAAGGATAGGGAATAAAAAGATCAATGAGCAACATGCTGGTCATTCATCTTTTTCCTGCTCTCCAACTCCCTTCTAAATTTCTTTCTGGAAATTTGTTTTCCCCATTTCCTTAACAGACATCTATCAACTTCGATAATAACATAAATTCAACAAACACAACACTTTCCGCATTATCATGGCACCACATGTAATTAATGAAAAGCCATCCACGTTTCGAAACACATCAATCGCCACAGTTGCACCACCCAGTAAAGACAAAACAAAAACCGTTGTAACTATTGATGAAACATGTTGTAATTTTGGAGATGCTGAGTTGATACAAATCGCTGGCTTTGTACCGTGGCAAAAATGTCCACTCCACCACAACATATGTGAGACGCCAACCGTAACAATGTTAGCAAGTTTCGTTCAACCTGGTCACTTGACAAGGATGCACGCTCATTATTACCCGATGATCGCAATTTCATTGCTTGATTCCCCACAAATAACAGAAACCTTATACCAACACCCTGAAACTAAAATCAAAAATCAAAAAAAAGCTCATGCGTTACATTCAGAAAAACCAGTCTCTCTAACATGTGGAAAGGTCATCGCCAATATTCCGATATCAACAAAGTTACCATACGTTCACCGTGTTAAATCGGATGAGAAACCAATGTCTTTCATTGCTGTTGAAAGCTTATCAAAAACTCCTATTGATAATCCCCTTCAGGAAGCCCCTGCTTTAAAAATTCATGGTGATGAATGTGAAGTACGTGAATTACAAGGCAAGAATTTATTTTCTTCCGCTTCTGTCACCATACAAGCTGGTGGTGAAATAAGTTTATGTTGCGGTGATAGTGATAGTGATAGTGATAGTGATAGTAATAGTGATAGTGATATTGACAGCGATAATGACAGTGATAGTGATATAAAACAGAAAAGACAGTTGGTTGCACGTATTATATGTAAATTAAATGATTCTATTGATGATTTAGAAGTGATGCATGGAGATGATAATATTGCTACTGCTGTTGATGTACATGTAGCGAAAAAGAGGTTTAGTGATGATGTTCAACTGGAAAGTATACTCATCACAGGATTTCCACCAGTTAAGGAATGTGAAAATGAGCGAAAAATCATGACCGGGATTCGAAACAAAGCGAAAAAGGCATGGACTGGTGTCATCTCTGATATGTATGCAAAAGGAGAATAGCAAAGGACGTGGACAAAAAGCGAATGATGATCATTTACAGAGAAAGTTAAAATGTAGATGATATTTCACTTCAAGTAACCTCTTAGTTATTCTGTTTCAAATTGAAAGTTTCAGCAGCAGTGCGGACCATAAAAACGAAGCTGCAAAACTGCAAATCTGCTAATCTGCAAATCTGCAAAAATGAAAAACTGCAAAACTGCAAACTTCAAAACTGCAAAAATGCAAAAATGCAAAACTCGTTACGGCCTCAATAAATAAAGAGTTATCTTATGACAGACAAGATGCAGAGAGTGATGGGTTTCATCACTGATTTCCAACTTTGTTAGAAGTATATTTTATATTAAAATATAAATAAAACAGCGAGTCGCAGAGAGATTCGACATGATGGGATGTGTTAATTCTAGGAATTCCTGGAAAACGTGTCCAAAATGACTTTCTTTCTTTAAAAAAAGTCAGAAAAAAGACGGAAGATTCCATCGTCAAGGTAATCGATTTGGGAAAGAGATCGATTATCTCAAGACCAAATTTAAATGGAAGACAATTATATGGATGCGTTGACAAAGAATAATGTACATTATAATACCACAGCGCACATATACCACCATGTAAATGTGTGATCCTCTAACAGGCACGACCGCGCATTTATATCTTCTCATCATGCAAGACGAATACATATCAAAAAACATAGTTGAGGTGATGACATTACTGACAAGCTTGCAAATACTGGTGATACGTCATTTCAGACTTTGTAGATTGATATTTAGTGACAACAGCCTGTTCAAGTAATTTTCCTTTAAGAGTACCTGCAAATCCTGCCTTTTCAGCAAGACTTTGTATACAATATTCCTTTGACCATTTATGTTCATGACTAACCTCTGGTAAATAAGTAGCTGACAATCTACCACCATCAATCTCTAAAATGATTCCATGAACACCAACATCCCAATCATATACATGATCGGCACGTTCAAATCTAGATAGGACACTGACACCTACTTTCAACCTGACCAACTCATGCAGTCCGATTGCATCAAATCTATGGTCATTAAATGCGGCATGTGTCGCATAACGAGATACCGACTCTCGTACCTGTGCACTTGGTTTCAACGTCCCTATACATCCTCGAAGTGAATATGTTGCTGATGGTGATGATGAAGATGTTGTCGCTGGTGTTATTGACCAAGTTACAAAGACTCCTCCTGTGCCTGAGGGAATGTTTATTCCGTTTGGTTGTGATACGATTGTTTCAGGTTTCAGTCGTGTTAAAAGAGCATTGAAAGCGTGTGTGCACATATGTGATGTGGCTTGAACATGATCAACTGTTGTTTCCGTATCCATCGTTGTGCACTTTCAAATTGAGAGTTTCAATGTTCAGTTTAGGGGGTGTTTTGCGGTGGAAGGTTGAGGAGTTGAGGACGAATATGCAGTGAACAGCAGTCTATGCCAATGTACACAATGCACAGAGAAGGTGTTTTGAAATCAACGCGGCGCATGCCATGTCTGTTTTAGGTCTGGGGATCTTTTGTCAAACATTGGGCGTAAGCAATAAGATTCAAAAATAATTCAAAAATTCAAAACAAAATACAACGCCGCAGTTGTTGGTATCGAAACTAATAATAGAACACTTACACGTAGCCCATATGCCACCGACGGGGTTCGAACCCGTGCCACTGAGGATTGTTAACCACTCGCCTACAGTGGGCCTGCGTGTCTATCCAACGATGATTGTTTAGACGAGTTTGAAACCTAGGTTCAACTTTCCCGCCAAAACTCTCTCGACCTCTCACGTTTTTTCCATCATCCTTTGATCCCTTCTATTCTTTAAAGGGGAAGGGTTTAAAAACAGCCTCGCAAACAAACAATGTTCTTGATGCAGCGGTACATGCACCCGCAATCTCAATTCAACTGTCTTTATGGCGGTGTGGTTAACATATTTTTACTTGGAACTTAAAAATATCAAAAAAAAAGGATGAAAATAGTTGGGGGGATTTAAAACGCACTACGACACAGGGGACAAGCACTGCTATTACTCTTAGTGAACCACTTACACAAGCAATCCGAATGGAATAGGTTACAACAAGTTCGGCATTGCAATTTCGGTAGAGCAGCAGTGGAAAGATGTAGAACTGAGTAACAAATCGGACATTCCTCCTTCCCTTTGAAAGTTTCATCGAGATTTCGTCTCCAAACTTCCACAGCCTCTGCAACACATCCATCTTTCTTTTGAAGCAAGGTCGTCATTCCCAACTCCGTTTTCCTCCATCGACTTTCACTCATACCCACTGGATTCGATCTTCTTTGCACAACTGCAGTTTGTAAAGGGAACATCTCTGGGAAACGTACAGCTATTTCCAAAATCACGTCTGAAAATTTATACGTTGCCCACACCTCACGTCCTGCTACTGATCCTCTTGCTTCAACTTGTCCATCTTCATCATCCAACGCATCAGTGCCTGTTGCAGTTGCTGAACTATTACCACCACCACCACCACCACCAAATGAGCCCCATTCTCTTACTCGTTTAATTTCCGCAGCGATTAACACAGGAGAAATTCGTTTACCTACGAATGCTTCCACCCGTGTAAGAGTACCACGGTCGACGGCACGACCATCATTGAGTGCTTCTCGTGAAAGAGCTGGTACATGTTGTAATGCACGTACGAATGCGATTCCAGCAGCTCGCCCAACATGTTCTTCCATTTCATACGTCCCACCTCTCTTTGTTCCACCACCGCTATTTTCATTATTATTCAGTGCTTGCTGTCTTTGCTTTTCTTTTTCTTCTTGCTGTTTCACAATTTGAATCCCCTGTGCTTCACACCGTTCCTCAACCTTCAAGGCCTCCTGAATCGCGTTCGTAGCAGCTCTTCTCTCCATCTCACTTCCATCAACGGCGACATGCACACATTGTGCCAAAAACTGTCCGAATAAATCAGGCCGCCTCCTTCTCAAATATGTAACAGCGACTCTCCTTACCGAAACTTCCTCCACTTCATTACTATGTTTACCATCTTCCTCCTCCTCTTGTCTAGATGCATGTAGATCATCCCCATGCATCAAATAAAGTAACAATCTCCAACAATGAAAATATCCAATCTCATGTGCGCCTATTTCCGTACACCGTTCATCCCATTCCAGTCCATCACGCATCTCACGAGGAATAATCTGTTCAGCATATGCTTCTTCATCTTCCTCTTTCTCGAATCCATTTGTAGGGAACGAATCCATGACAATCTCTGGTAAATCCACTGCTACAAAATGCGCAACAAGTGCAAAAACAGCTGTACGAATGTCATTTCTTGTGCTTTTCAACCATGGTACGACAGCATACACGAGGTTTCTGTCAACAGGAAATCCACCATCTTTCCCGAGAAGTACGCGACGCTCAGCTGCCTTCACGATCAACTTCGCACATCCATCGCCATTCACCTTGTCAAACATCATCATTTGATCATCAAACCTATTTCCATAATCGGGATTGTTGAGCAAAAGAGATAGACGATCAAATTTTGGCAGGATGTACGCGGTGCACCACGCACCGGAATGACAAATTTCATCATCCATTTGTACAGTGGTTACGACTTCAGTATTATCATTTCTATTATCATCCAACAGTACATCCGCAAGTCTACACATCCATGCAATTCGTTTACATTCTACTTCACTAGTTTCTCCCCCATTATGACCCTGCTGCTGCAAGAATTTCTTAAATGCGCCATTTAATCTAAGTCGCCAGAACCTTACACCATCCCTGTCAAGTCTACCAAACAAATTCATGCCATAAAACATAATAGCCGCTCCGTAAGCCTCAAGTTTTTCCACTTCTTGTGTCGTGTTCCCTCTAGGAACCTCCAAACATCTACGAGTAGTACGCATAATCACATTCACACTTTCCTCAAACCATTTGTATGTTTTAATCTCCCCATTACTCTCCTTGTTTGGCATGGGCAAGTCAGCGGAAGCACAGATAATATCCATGGCAATGAAAGCTACGTCAGACACAGGATCTCTTCGGACCAGACTGGTAATATCCGTTATTGCATGTTCCAAGTAATGTAAGAAGCGACCATTTGTTGCAAGCACGCATGTATGTACAATATTTGAAACATTCTGAAAAATTTTCTTCTGCTTCTCCTTCTCCTCAGGCGTCGTATCGGTAATAGATCCAGGAACAGTAAGAGGAACCGCCCGTTCAATTCGACCAGCAATTGCTTGAAGTGTAGATGACTCGCTTTTAAGCTTACAAATGACTTTCATGATTTCAACGGCACGGCAACAAGTCCCGTCCAATACAGCTTCCGTAATAGAAGCAACAAAAGATTTCAACACATCCTTTTCCAAGGATGTTTCAAGATATTCCGGTATGTGTGACATCATCGCGCCTATCAACTCACTGTCATCAAAGTTCAGAATTGAGAACATCAGTACCGACGAAGTCGTCACATCTTCTCCGAACACATATAAAGGGGAAGAAATATGTTTCATCAATGAAAGAACAACGCCCGCGTCTACAGACTGACTGCCCATCGTACATAATTTCTTGCAAACCGACACAGAAGCCTTCACATCACGTTCACCCAACTCTGACACTAACCTAGCCATCGCGACACCAACCCTCTGTCGTCCCACATCGGCATTACCACCACCATCATCAATTTCACCAACCGCTTTGACACCGCTGTCTGTAGTAGTGAATAACGACGTGATGAGCGTGACAGCTTCTGTTGTCGGTAGTGATGATACACGAGCAGCAACCGAACCCATCACATTTTTCGATACTGTCGCTCGTTTGAAAGCCGTCTCCATCAGCAATTCATTTTCACGATGCCCAATGTTACTGAATCTCAAAAGCGCGATAATTAATTCGTCGAATATATCGTCACTGCTTCCGTCATTGCCTGACGCCATTGAACGCATGTTCACGATGCCCGTAGCAACAGCCGCTACGATTTGTTCCACGCACTTCGTTGACACCGCTGTCGCTTGTACACACGTCGTCATCAATTGAACAACAGCGGTAATCATGCTAACGGAGTTGGGGACAGTACCATTGTCAAGTACTTGCACAGCTTTGTGTACAAACTCTTCCACGAAATCGACTGGCAGAGGACGACATATAGGTGATGATTTTGTTGATGATGATAGCGATGATGTCCCTAATTGTTTTCGTCTTCGTTCATGTGCGTGTACGAGTTGACCAAAGACTCTGAATGTACTCTCCTGATTTTCAGTGTTAGACTGGTCATTATGAATACAACTGTTCCTTATGTCATCAAATACTCTGGTTGCCGCTTCTTCTATTTCAATTGACGAAGATGCCCACAAGATCCAACTATACACAACTCCGAAATGCGGCGCGACACTCTCAATTTCGTCCACTTGCTTCGTCGGTTCTTTTTCCCTATCGCCACTATCTTTATCCTCTATCGCACCTCCCTTTTTCATAGACAATGAAAGTGAAGTGAATGTGACTCGTATCGTTGAAATAAGATCACCTACAATCGAATGAACATCAGACTGTGAATTCACGTCCGAACTGAGCAACATATTCCCAGCTCGTTTCGACAAGAGCACTGAAGAGACATACAATGCATTCGACAGCATTACTTCACTTGATTCATCCTCATTAGAGTTTACAATACGTTGAATAACAGCCTTCGCGACACGACCCTCACATACAGGGTCCGCAACCGCGTCCAACAACTGTGAAAACCGTTCCAAAGTCTGTGTTCTATTCCTCTTCGATAGATTAATTACAAGGCTGTCCGCAATGCCACCTAAATTGTCAGGAGTCTCCATTGTTATTATTCGAACCAAGCTTGCCATACACGCTACTAAATCCGACATTTTTCCATTCCCATTCCCATTCCCACTTTTCATTGTTACGCCCTCGCTTCGTACCGCATGGGTCATGACAGGCGGTATGTCACCAGCGACAAAAGCTTCACATGCAGGTTGTGCGAATTCAGTGGCCCATTCCCTTACATGATCCTTACTTTCATGTTCACTTCCATTATCATCAATAGTTAACCCCGTCAAGACCTGAGCCACAGCTTCTACATAAGCCGGGAAAACTTGAAGTGTGGATGCAGTAGATGGAGCTCCTCCGTTCCCTACTTTTTTTGCATCAAGGAAAAGTCGCTTACGCATCAGCAATAACAACTTTCTAGCCATATCCGTATACATCATCTCTGGGTGCTGTTTCACAAAATTTTTCACTCCTTCCATGACAGGTAAGAGTGCTTCGAGCGCCGCAACATCCCCTTTAGCAGCTACCGTGGAAAGTGCAGCGGCCATTTTGTCAAAAACTGGCATGACGATGTCAGGAGCATGTGACAAAAGCACTATGAAAATATCCCACGACACATAATCACCAACGTTGCCCAACATACAAGCAATGTCAACGACACGTTGAAGTCTGCTGTTATTCACATCTTCATCTATGGTAGTGTCGGTCATAGTCGTTTCTGAAAGGGTTGTCAGGCGCACGATATCGATAGCAAGATCAGCCACTTCTCGTGTAGGTGCCACTGTATTTAAATTCTTCGCTGACATTAATTTGTTTTCTATCTCATCATTATTACTACCTTTAGGTCCTTTTGCAAGAATATGTAAAAAGTCAATTATATTCTTACTTTCATCTCTATTATCTAACACAGAAGAGATGACATTGACATCTTTAGTAGCATCAAGCAACCATCTAAGGGCAGCGACAACTCTTTTGGCAAGTTTATCGAATTCCTCAACATCAGACTCATTTTTTTTCTTCTTCTTCTTTCCAATCGTTCCCAACTTTGCAATATATTGATTACAAAATGCACAAATCCGATCACCAAATCGTCTCGCAACTTTTTCTTTCTTTTCACTAGAGGGAAAGACATCATCAATACCTTTGATAGCAGCTTCTGTAACAATACTAGAAGAATCACCAGTAGCACCAATCCAAAAAGGAAATAACTGTTTTAAAACACCCATTTGAGTCATCCGTCTCCCCAACGCAGATACAATCGCACGCATGGCATGTAATGCACCCGTACTCACGCTAGGTGCATCGTCTAATAATGACGGGAATGTAACTGCCCAAGCTGACAAGAAAGCACTACCTGCATCGGGCGATAATTTTCTTGATGATACATGTTCTGTTAAGTCACTAAGTGCTCGTGTTTTCGTCGTAATGTCTCGTTTAAATAATTTCTTCACAATTGTTAATGCTTCCTCATCCCATACTGTTGTCATCGTTGATGCAGCAGATATAGATGTTGCTGTTGATGATGAATGGTCGGATGATTGTGATGCTAATACTTGTGCAGTTGCAGCGGCAAAAGATGTGAAGGTTGGAGTGGTTTTGTTTGAATTGACAGCTGCAGCAGCAGATGCTGATGATGCAGGTGTCGATCGTGAACCAGTTTTGCGAGGCATTTTCCGTTTGATTGTTTGTTTCTTTGTTCTGTTCGTCTATAGACTGGATTGCGAGATGAACGTACACGTCGTCGCTGACTGACGAATTGAGAAGGGTCGTGGATAAAATTGAAGTTGAATTCTTTGCACAGGGCAAGGTAATTAATTCTTACAAGCTGTCGAAAATGTTAAGAAATAGGTTGCAATGAAAGTCAAGTCAAGAAATAATAAATAGAGCCGTGTGGTGAAGAAGTCCAATTGGACAGAGGTAAAGATTGGCGGAAGTGTACGAATGTAGAGCAAAGCAGGCGGTAATCAAAGAAACAAAATAACAAAGCAACTCAGCCGAACAGCCATGACTGGTAAAAATTTCGATACTTCCAGAAGAAAATAACCAAAAAAAATTTAAAATTATATGTATTACCCTGACGTTGAAATTAACAGCAAAAATACAAAGTCCGGGAAAAAAGAAAAGAAATGAAAGCTTACTACTGCTGCTTGCGTTGTTACAACGGGCCTTAATCTGGTCCGACGATTGATCGTTAACTCTAATCAGGTATCACAATTCACGGCAAGAGCAACATGCTTCGAGTAGAATACAAGTAAAAGAACCAGAAAGATCGTTGACATGCTCACTGATTCACTGAGTGAATCGTTTTTATATGTTTTCAAGACACCTGCTTTGTTAGTTACGAAGAGATGAAGAAAGATAAAAATGAAAGTGAAGCCGAGCTATGATTTCAAGGCGTGCTCTAAAGTTTTTGTATGAAAGAAAGAAAGAACATTTGATACAGTACATGGATCGATCACAAGTACAATAAGAAAGGTTAACAAAAAAGAGGTGGCAATCGTGTTTCGTTATTAATGAGAAAGAGAAAAAAAAGGAAGTCACATCGCCTGTGCACGTCTTGGTCTCCTGCGTACAACATGCTGCTTATGTGGTTTATCTGAAGACTTTGAACTTCCTTGCTGCATCGTATTTCCTTGCTGCGTCGTATTTGCAATATCTGAACTTGCGGTTTCTGTTGTTTTTTGCATAACATCCGAAGCATCCATGTCTCTACCACCATTCATTGTAATTCCAGTATCCGATTGTTGTTCTTGTTGTGTTGCAGATATAGATTGATTATCATTCTCTGTTGTCATGACACTACTTTCACTAACGATCTTGTTCTTATTAATTTTTTTAGGTTTGAATGAATATAAACTGACAAAAGCCAATAAACTAAAACTGATGATAATAGCAAGATAAGGAATGACATAAGCCTTTGATGGTATATTCCAAGCCAGACTAAGTCTCCATGAAACGACTGCTGCCATGATTAAAGGAAATATTAAAGCAAGATGTATGGACATCATCATGATTCCATATCCAGCATCTCCTTTGTTCAGTTTACCATGATTTCTTGTACCTGCAGCAAGCATGAAACAAACAAGTGCACTTCCATTGCCCATGTATAAAGCGGACTTTGCGTTTCCAGCATAACTAGATGCATAGAATGACAACGCTCCACAGAGCATCATAATCAGTCCGTACAAAAGTAGAATTTCCGCAGGTGATGTGTTCTTGGTGATTGCATTTGCATTCTCATTCTGTTGTTTTGCTGCCAGTGGCGGTGGTGCTGCTGGTGCTGGTGCTGCTGTGGGGGTTGTTGATTCGAGATTGTTCGCCATGGTGGTGGTGGTGGTGTTGACTGGTCCAGCGTCCGAATGGAATTGAGAGTGTGAAACTGGAAATTTAAAAGTCGTTCTTCCTCAGGAAAAACATGTAAAAAAATAAAAAGAAAAGCACCCGGTTCTACTTTGTGATTGATGTTGACGTGGATAACAGATTACTCATCAACCTCGAGGTGCCAGTCGTAAACGGACCGGGCATGATTTGAATAAATGAACACAACTTGGACCAAAACAGCAATTTATTTAAATTTATTAGAAAGAATTGAAAAATTTTCAAACTTCAATCAACATTTTTCAAAAATTGTTTCAGATCTCCACCACTTGGATGCAAAGCCCTTGTAACTTACAAATTCCCAATTACAACTTACAAATCTTGTAACTTGTCCACTGTAAAGACACTGTAAAGCATTGGGCACAAAACTTAGTTTCTGTGTGAGCCCCATTTTTGAATCATAAAAACTTAAAATATATATTATATCGATCGTCCATCTCATCTCGGTCCTAACCGCTCTCTTGACATGGAGATAAAAAATAGGCAAACCATAACATATATAAAACATATAAAACACAACACAAACCTACTCCACAATTATCCCGCTATCTTTTGTCTACGTTTGTCACACTCCCATTCCCATTTTATATCGATAAACCTCAGCACCGATAATCAACTCGGACCTCAACATCACACTTGCACCCACGGGTAGACCTACACGTCTTGCATGAGGTAGACTTCCTAGAAGATGTAGGTGCGCACGTAGCATAACTAGTAGGTGGTACGCACGCACTAGTGGGTACGCAAGCCGTCGTAGTAGGAGGTTTGCAACTAGGAGGAGCAGGTCTTGTAGACTTACATTTAGATGGAGCACATGTCGTTGTTGATTTCGATTTAGAACATCTGCTTGTACTACCTGATGAAGAAGGTTTATGCTTACAACAATCACAACAATGACATACACGATGACAAGATTTTGA